>PVLD010007835.1:0-88361 GCA_004027595.1 Dinomys branickii
TGCTTTTCTTGCAGCACAGCCTAGATGAGCTGATTTCTGAGGAAGTGAATTTTTATTTCAATTCATAGCATTGGGAATTGAGCCCAGGCTTTTGCACCAAGCTCCAGCCCCAAACCTTTGTATTATTTTTTAAATTATGAGACAAGATCTTCCCTAGTCTGTGAGTTTCCCAGGCTGGGCTCCAACCTGGAATTCTCCTGCCTCAGCCTCCCTGAGTGCTGGATGGCATGAGCAGCACCAGGTGTTCTTATGCCCCAGCTATGAGGCAAACGTGCTGGGTTACCTGCGCCCAGCTCCTGGGCAGGTGGCTGGCCTGCCCCTGGGCTCCTGGGCATTTTGGGGGTCTTCAGGCGGAGCAGAGCCACTGCCTTTCGCAGGGCCAAGGCCTGCACTTCCCAGAACAGAGGGAATGACCCAGGGAAGGCCCTTCAACAGCACACAGGAGGTGATGGCTGTGCAGCCCAACACCTTACCTCTTCCGGGTTCCTCGGGGTTCAGCTCCCTCCCCAGGGCATGGCTGGCCCACTTCCGGCCTTCTGGTGAGGGTGAGGGACGCTGCCAGCGCCGAGCAGGATCAGTGTATAGGGGACTCAATAAGGAAATGTACTCATTTATATATTGTCTCTTTGTTTGTTTGTTTATTTATTTTGAGACAGGGTCTCACTATAGTTCAGGCTGGCCTTGGACTCACTATGTAGCCCAGATCAGCCTGGAACTTGTGGGAATCCTCCTGCCTCAGCCTCTTGAGCGCTGGGTTTATAAATGGGTGCCTGGTGCAGTGAGGCAGTTTCCATAGTACTAAACACACAGTGCTCTCTCATTTCCAAACACTGTTACTGCTGTTAGTACTGAGTGCAGGGTTAGGCCCCTGGGGCTCAGGCGAGGGTCACCGGGCTGGGCGCCTCGGGCAGGAATTCTCAGGGTGCAGAACTCCTCCTCTGAGGCTGCAGACATTAAACAAGCCAAGCCACTATCACTGTGGAGGGAGGATATTCCTAGAGGAATGTGCTAGGAGGTGTGGTGAAGGCCAGGCCAGCGGAGCAAGGTCACCCTCTGACAGGAGGGGAAAGACTGGCCCATGTGACCACGCCTATGACCCCAGCCCTCCAGAAGGCTGAGGCAGAAGGGTGGCCAGTTCAAGCCTGGCCTGGGCAAGTTTGCTGAAAAAGGATGGGTGTGCAGCTCAGTGGAAAACCCTGGGTTTCACTGCTACACACGTGGAGAAAATAAAGGAAGGGCAGGGCAGGTCTCTGGGTGGCTGCTGGGTGCAGGGAGACAGTGCCTCATCACAGCAGCAGAGACCTAGCAGGCCAGGAAGGCAAAGTGCTTCCAGATCTTGCTAGAAATGCTGCCCTGTGGGGAGGCCAAACCCATCGGATTTACCATCCTAACCCAGGGGTGATGGCCTGGAATCTCAGCAGTCCGGAGGCTTAGGCAGGAAGACCTTACACTTGAGGCCAGCCTGGTCTCCATAGGGAGAACTTGTATCAAAAACAAACAAGAATAAAACGTGGGCGCTGTGACACAAACCTGGGGATCTTCTTTCTTTTTCTTTGCTCTTTTGAGATAGGGTCTTGCTAGGTAGCCCAGGCTGGCCGTGAACTCTTGGCAATCCTCTTGCCTTAGCCTCCCAACCTGTGCAATTACAGGTGTGTGCCGCCAGACCTGGCTATTTTTATCTCACTATGTAGGTCAGCCTGATATCGAACTCACTATATAGCCCAGGCTGGTCTTGAACTTGAAAGGATCCTCCTGCCTCAGTCTCCCAAGTGCTGGGATTACAGGCACGTGCCACCACACTCAGCCTTGAAGCATTTTTAAGAACTATGAAATTGGTTAGGACTTGGGAACAGAACTGATCTTTTGTTCTCTTCTTTTCCAGGGCCTTCACGTTTAGCTACAGCCCCAACCCTTTTTCAGCTTCACTTTGAAATAGGGTCTCAATAAATTGCTAAAGTGCTGGGCTAGGCTCAAATCTGTAGTCCTGCCTCAGCCTCCCAGCGTCCTGGGATTACAGGTTTGTACCCCTACAGCTGACTAAATCTCTTAGATTTTATTTTGTTTTTAGTTTTGAGAATCAATCTCACTATATTGTCCAGGCTGGTCTTGAACTCCTGGGTTCAAGGGATCGTTCTGCCTCAGCTTCCCAAGTAGTCGCTGGTGTTACAAGTGCACAGCGTGCCCTGCTTGTCAGTTTGAGAGACCCGGGGATGTGGATGGTGGTCAGGACGATGGCTTTGGGTTACTGTATTGGCGGTCAGGACTCTGATCCCCTATAGCAATGTTACTAGAATGATACCCTGTCACTGTGGTATCGGGGGGGCATCTCCAAAATTGGGTGGAAGCATACGTTTACTCCTAGCACTTGGGAGACTGAGGCAGGAGAGTTCCAGACTTGAAGCAGTCTGGGCTACAGAGTGAGCACGAGGCCAGGCTGAACTGTACAGCAAGGCCCTGTCTCAAATAGATCAAAACAAAACAAAACAAAACAACCCTGAAAAAACCAAAACCACAAAGCGAGAACCTAGCTCTTCCCCACAGGGAAACACCTCAGCAGGAGCTGACGGCACAGTCCCTCGTCTTCCCGAAGCTGGAGAGAATGTGGTGGCGGACATCCCTTCCCCTGGCTGTGGAGCAGCGCCCGGTGCTCAGGGAGAAGCAGCCGGGCAGAGTAAGCGGCGGCCCAGGCGGAGCCAGGATGCTGACACTGAGGTCTCCCAGAGGCCGGCACCAAGTTGAGATGGGACTGTTCCGAGGTTTGGTTCCAGTTCCGGTTTTGGGGAAGCCTGCTCACGGAAGGGGAGACAGGAGAGCGGGCCCAAGTAGAAGCTGGTGGGAAACCCCAAATATACTAGAGGAAGCCGAGTGTGGTAGTGCAGGCCTGTAACCCCAGCACTCGGGAGGCTGAGGCAGGAGGATGGTTGTGAGTTCAAGACCAGCCTGGGCTACAAGTGAGCTCAAGGTCAACCTGAACTGCATAGTGAGACCCTGTCTCAAAAAGACCAAAAAAAAAAAAAAAAAAGTTAGGGGAGAGAGGATGGGGGACAGAGAAGCCAGCACATACACGTTGGGTCAGAGAATTGGGAAAACATTTAGTATTGTGTTTGAATAATGCATCTCCCAAAAGTCCCTTTCAGAAATTTTAATTAGAAGCTAAGAAGTTGGTGGTGCATAGCTGTGATTCCAGCACTTTGGGAGGCTGAGGCAGGAGTATCTTCGGATGCTGTAAAGTGATATGGAGCTAGTGGTTGGCACTTCTACTCTAAGGTGAAAAAAATGAACTCCCCGGAGATGGATACCCTGCACTGGGTCAGGAGGGGCGTAGCTGGGACCTTCAGCTTTAGTGCCTGGAATTCCTCAGTGCCTGTCTGGGACCTGTCTGGAAATGATGTTACGGCTGAGGGGAGCAGATAACCTGACATCCGAAGACTCGCTGGTTCTTGTTGCCGACTTAGTGATTTTGTGGTGCTGAGGGTGGGGCCTGGTGATTGCAGCATGTGAGGTCACCCCATCACTGAGCCACAGCAGAACAAAACAGAACAAAAATAAATAAAATAATTATAGAACAGAATTGGACAGTATCTCGTATCGGTACGAACAGCCACTCTTATTGCACAGTCCTATTAAAAAGAAATACAGATCAGCTAAGCCTGCTAGATTCATTATTTTAAATCTTTTTGAGACAGGGTCTCACTCTGCAGTTCAGGCTGGCCTTGAGCTCACTTTGTAGCCCAGGCTGGTCTTGAATTCACAACGATCCTCCTGCCTCAGCCTCCTGAGTGCTGGCATCATAGGCGTGCGTTACCATGCCCGGCTTTGTAAATTCATTTCTTTTTTTCTTTCTTTTTTGAGATAGGGGCTCACTAGGTAATAAGATTGTTTTTTCTTGTAATAAGATTTTGAATGCTATACTAGCCTGGCTTCAAACTTGCAGGATGTGATCCTCTTGCCTCAGCCTCCTGAGTGCAAGTTCATTTCTTGTATTATTTAGTTTTCTTGTCACTTATTTTTTTTCCCTTAAAAATAGTAGAGGAGAAAGACATTAGTTTTGTGCCATTTCTGGTGGCTGGAATCTTGCATTTGGAAAGCTACCTGTATACCTATTGTCAAATGCGTTTTGTTCTCTTAGGATAACCAGCGGTCCTCAGGACAGGAGCTTTGCAGAGTCTGAGCCCCTTTTGCCTCTGAGGGCCTCTCTGGAGGCCGCTGTCCCGTTTGAAGTCACTTGTGTGCCCAGGGTTTGTCCACTTGCCGCGCACCAAGTAGGCACTGGGTAAATATTTGCTGACTGACCCGCTGCCCTACCAACAGCCAGATCAGCTCTACGCCTGGGACTAGGGCCCAGCCTGGGCTTCCCTGAATTCCTGGAATTGTTTCCTTATTTCAAAAAAATAACACATGCTCAGAAGAGACTTGCAAAACGGAAACTCTGGGTTGGGAGTGTGGCTCGGTGTCCAGCGCTTCCCTGGCGTGGATGGGGTCCTGGTTGCACCCCAGCTCTGCGAAAGAGAAAGAAATGTCCGAAGCCTCGGGCAGAACAAATACAAAAGCATGAAAATAAGGCAGTAACCACAGAAAATCACATTGTAAAAAGAGAATGTGCGGTGAGTACTTTATTTTTTGAGATAGGGTTTCACTATGTCATTCAGGGGGCCTTCGACCTGCTGTGTGGCTCACGCTGGCCTGGAACTCCTGGTGATCCTCCTGCCCCAGCCTCCTGAGTGGTGGGATTATAGGTTTGTGCCACCACATCAGTTTCATACAGGGTTTTTGGTGTTTTTTGTTGTTGTTTATTTTGTGTTTGAGACAGGGTTTTGATGTGAGCTCACTTTGAAGCCCAGGCTGGTCGAGAACTCATAGCAATCCTGCCTCATCCTCGTGGGAGCTGTGATTACAGGTGTGCAATACCACAGCGAGTACGTTCATGTTTTTTATTCTTTTTTTTTTTTTTTTTGCGGTACTGGGGATCGAACTCAGGACCCTGCGCTTGCTAGGCAAGCGCTTATTCCACTGAGCTATATCCCCAGCCCACGTTCATGTTTTTTAGAAAGCTTAGGATATAAAGCCAAGGAACACTATTACTTCCTCGTCCTGAGAACAGATACCCAAAATCAAACTATTAATAACAACTAACGTCGTTACTATTATCACTGTCACTTTATCCACGGCCCCAAATTAAGAAAAGTATCTTCTAGGCGAGCGTGGTGGTGCATGCCTATAATCTCAGCACTGGAGAGGCTGAGGCGGGAGGCTCCTTGCAAGTTTCAGGTCAACCTGGGCTACAAAGTGAGCTCAAGGCCAGCCTGAACTGTACTGGGAGTCCTTGTCTCAAAAAGACAAAAAAAAAAAAAAAAAAAGAAAAAGAAAAAAATATTTTCTGTTTGCAAAAGGCAGGGTCATGTTAGTGACAAGGAGCAAATATTTGGGAGGAAAGAGCAGAAGGAAGAGGGCAGGACTTTAGAAACATGGCTTCCACTTCTACTCTGAGGGATAGATGGTTTTCACTTTGAAACAAACACTTCCTTTGCAAGAAATATGTGTACTATATGATACAACGCCAAATTTATGAAAGTATCTGCTTTTATTATAAAGAAAATTCCACAGCCAGGTGTGGCGGCACATACCCATAATTCCAAACTGAGGAGGCTGAGGCAGGAGGATCACTTGAGCTCAAAGCTATCCTGGGTTACATAGTGAGTTCAAGGCCAGGCAGACCTACATAGGGAGACCCTGTCTCAATAAACCAAAATAATAATAATTTAAAAAAAAACACCTCAAATGCAAAGTCCTAGTGTTACCGCAGTAATGCTTAACTATTACAAATTGTTCTGCAGCACTGGGGATTGAACCCAGGTTCTTCACACTGAGCTGCATCCCCAGCTCTTTTTATTTTGAGACAGGGTCTCACTAAGTCCTTCAGTTCCCCAGTCTGGGCTTACATTTGCGATTCTCCTGCCACAGCCTCCCAGAGTGCTGGGATGCGAGGCGTGTGCCACGATGTTTGGCAACTACTGATTTGACCCAGTTTATTTCCAGGCTTCCAGAGAAGCAAAGAGCTGCATTTCCTGGGAGCCTTGGCAAGCTGGAGAGCGGGCTCTGCAGGAAGGCGCCCTGTCCAGCGTGGGCATGGGGAGGCGGAACGCGGTCTTCCCTCAGGGATCCGTGCCCGGGCCGAAGGAGTCAGTCGCGCTTGCTTCCGGGCCCTGATGGTGTCTCTCATCCACGGGCAGTTTATTCCCAATCACAATCCCATTCGTTCTGCTTTTCACCCTAATGGCTCCTGAAAGCCATGCAGTCCCATTAGTTACAAAGAAGCTACTCTAGAGGGCGGGGCTTAGGTTTGTGAACGTGAGCCCAGAGAAAGTGGTATCGAGCCAGCTTTCTCTCTTTCCTTTTTCCTCAGTACTGAGGATTGAACCCAGGGCTTCCCCAGTGAGCTAACCCCTGACCCTTTTTTATTTTTTTTTATTTTGAGACAGGGTCTTGCTAAGTCACTAAGTTGTCCAGGCTGTGTTTGAATTTGAGATCCTCCTGCCTCAGCCTCCCAAGAGCTGGCATTACAGGTGTGCACCACCCTGTCCAGCTACAAGGTTTATTTTAAGTAAGTAAAAGCAAATCCCCAAAACAAGGCAGCATTCTGGAGCATCAAGGCATTGGAGGATCGTTCCCTCTCTGTTTGGCAGGCTGGGTCATGCTTGTTTTCATAGCAACTGAGGATTTACTACCATTATTTTGTCCGTTTTTGAAATTCCAGCATACATTCACATCTTCCCCTCAATATTTATACACAGAACGCCTTGTTAGGGCAAACTCTTTTTTTTTGCGGGGGGGGGATTTGTCATTTTTAATGGAAACCTGAGAGACCCAAACAGACTCATATTTCCAGGCAAAAGCAAATAATCATTTCCTCCTCCTCCACCTGGGGGCTTTTTGTTAAAAGTAGAGAGATTTGGCCATGTGTGGGTGATTTGAACCCAAAAAATGCAGTGATTCATAAGACTTTGGGCCCAACATTGAAGTTATATGTGGACAAATAAGCGATTCAGTAAGCACAGAGCGTCCCCTGAGCCAGGACAGCTCCATGTGGGCCCGAGTTGCGAGGTGAAAGCTACTCTCCGTGGCGGCCACAGGTTACCTTTTGGGAGGAATTAAATATCAAGGGGGCTTTCCTGCCAGGCGGCCCGGGTCGAGGTTCCCGCCTGCTCTGCTCAGGCGGCCCTGGGCACCGTCCCGCCTTGTGTGCCTGGGGCTCAGCCCAGAACCTGGTGGCCCAGTGAGGGTCCCAGTGGTTAGGAAGCCCTGAGGAAGGGCAGGGAACCAGCGCTCACAGCTCTGCCTGAGCTGGCCCAGCCCTGGGTCCGAGAACCAGGACCCCATCCTTGCTCTGCGTCTGAGAGCTGGGTTGGGACACGTCTTCTTCTCTCCCATTCTGTGTCTTCTTGTCCCTCCCTGCGTGGTCACCCACGGGGAAGTTTGTGTGGGACCCTGGGGGCGGCCTGACAGTCACTTGGTTTGGAATTTCTCTCCCTGGAAAGTGATCAGAATAAAATTTTTAAAATTTACAGTAAAAGACACACTGCCGTGGATCCCCTCCACAACACCGCCTCTCACCCGGAACACCTTCTCCTCCTTCTTCTGTCTTCTGGGTGGTTCCGGAGTCCTCTCTCCTGAATGTCTTTAGTATGGCGACTGAGGCTGCCTAGACGTCCTGCATCCACTCAAAATGTTCCATTTTGAGGGTTGTTTTGATGTCGGGGGAAAGCTCCGAGTCCCTGGGGCCAGGTCTGGTGAGGAAGGTGGAGGAGGACGCACCGTGCTGTTTTCATGAGCTGCCCCTCTGTGGCCAGCTCAAGGGGGCAGCGCACACATTATTTCTGAGGACATCTGGGAAACACGCAAGAGCATTTCCAGAACTGCTTCAGAAAGTAGCCAGAATCCAGAATCTGGGTGCGGTGGCGCACGCCTGTAATCCCAGCCTTGGAGGCTGAGGCAGGAGGATCACCATGAGTTTGAGGCAGCCTGGGCTACAAAGTGAGCTCAAGGCCAGCCTGAGTGCATGGCAAGACCCCGTCTCAAAAAAAAGAAAAGAAGAAAGAATGTAGCCAGAGGGTGGGACTAGTGTGTTGGAGGCAGGAGTTTCAGTGGGGTTCACGGCAGTGCGTCTTCTGTTGTAACACATTTTTATTTTATTTTTTTGTGACAGGGTCTCACTGTGTAGTTCCGGCTGACCTTAGTTTACCATGTAGCAGTGAACCTCCTGCCTCAGCCTCCCGAGTGCTGGGATGACAGGTGTGCGCCTCCGTGCCCATTTCTTACTCTGGATGGATGCCAGTCCTAACTCCTTCATGTCAGCGTTGCTGGCAAAAGAATGTTGGTCTTGAGGTTTTTTGAAATCTGTTCTTTACTTGTAACATGGAAACAGGAGGCTGGGGGTGTGGCTCAGTGGCGTAGCACTTGCTTGGCATAAGTTAGGCCCTGGGCTGGAGCCCCAGCTCCCCACCCCACGAGGACAATGGTGAGAATTGCAATGTGAGAACCAGGTGTGGTGGTGCACACCTGCAATCCAAGCACTCAGGAGGCTGAGGCAGGAGACTCATACTAAGGTCAGGGCCAGCCTGGGCTACATAGTGAGACCCTGGGTCCAAACAACATCAGACAAAGGGAATGACAGTGCCCCGGATGCAGCTGCAGGCTGTGGGTGGGACTTACTCTGAGGCGGTGTCTTCACGTGTCTTCCATGGCTGGGACCGAAGCCTCAGGTTGCCTGGCTTGGCACCTGGAGTGCGGCACTGCTCGGGGAGGACCTCCTAAGGCCAGCAGAGTGGCAGTTGGCTGGGGTCTCTTCATGGTCCCCAGAGCCACCATGGAGGCTCCACACCCATGAGCTGCCGCAGCCACCTGGCGACTTCAGGGACACAGCACTCGGGGACTAATTTCCAATGCGGGCATTCCGGGGACACGGGCCAGAGCGGAAGATGGTCTGGGAGGGGATGACCCAGAGCCTCTGTGAGCTCATGCACAGGAAGCGACTCTGACTGGCACGTCTCCGCTTGTGCTTAGTGGTGTCTGAATTCCCTGTGGGGGGGGCACCCAGGACACATTGCAGTTCTTTCATTCCTCCACCTCTGCCTCTCAGTCCCTCTCCCGTCTGCTAAATGTCTGTCCCCTACTTCTCATTGTCTGCCTTGGTTTTGCTCTTCAATTTATTTATACTGTGGGTTTCTCACATAAGAATAAACATGTGATATGTAAGCTTATGTCTGATTTATTTCACTTAATGTTAGTCTCAAGGTGCACCCATTTTCCAGGAAATGACTCAAGTTTAGCCTTCTTCATGGCAGAGTAGTACTCCACTGTGTAAATATCACTTTTTTTTTCTTTTTATTTTGAGACACAGTCTCAATATGTAGCTCAGGCTGACCTTGAACTCACTTTGTAGCCCAGGCTGGTCTTGAACTCAAAACGATCATCCTGCCTCAGCCTCCTGAGTGCTGGGATTACAGGTGTGCACCACCACGCCCAGCTTTCAGGCTGGCTTTGAACTCATTATGCAGCCCAGGCTGGCCTTGAATTCACATCGATGGTCCTGCCTCAGCATCCTGAGTGCTGGGATGACAGGCGTGCGCCACTACACTGGGCGTGAAGCATGTTATTCATATGAACCCATTTAGGCTTCAGTAATAGTCCATGCTGGAGCTACAGTTACCGCCACCCCCTTCTTCCAGGAGAGCGACATGAGAAGTGAGGAGTTAGGGGTTTTCGAGAAGACGCACAGCTGGAAGCAGCACCGTAGCTGGGATTTCAGCTCCCAGCTCCAGGTGCTCAACCCCGCCCAGTGAGGCCCTGAGGCGCAGCCTAAGGTCCCGGCACTCTGTCCTGCCAGGCCACGCTGTACTCTGCAGAAGTCAGCAGCTCAGCTCTTGGTTCCTGGCCCATGTGGCTGGGCGCAGGCTGGCTGTCATCAGCCTGAGGAACGGCATGACACTCACCCTGTTTTTGTTGGACAATCGCAGGCCTTTAATGTGCGGCATTCTAAACAGAGGAGTACGCTGGCTTAGGACGAGCCAGAGAAAGGGATTTGACCCGATCGAGTCTGCCTCATCCTTTCTGCGCTGGTCAGGAAGGGGTAGGGCCCAGGTCCTCTCGATGTTCCCAGGGGACAAGGGACCTCTCCCTCTGAGCAAGGCCTTGTGAAGGTTAACACCCCATTCCCCTGGGTACTGTGACTATGTCTCCTTCCTCAGGAAAGCCGTGCTACAGGGGGAAATCACAGTTTAGTTCATAATCTTGGAACAGTGATTTATAAAAACAGATCTTAAACCACTGTTCCCTACCATGTTTATCTTTTAAAAAAAATTTTTTTTTTTTTGTCTTTTTGAGACAGGGTCTCGCTATGCAGTTCTCGCTATGTAGCCCAGGCTGGCCTTGAACTCACTTTTGTAACCCAGGCTGGCCTTGAACTCATGATGCTCCTCCTGACTCAGCCTCCCAAGTGCTGGGATTACAGGCGTGCGCCAAAGATCGCAGGATTTCAAGCCCAGCCTGGGCTACATAGCGAGGTCAGGGCCAGCCTGCACTGTACAATGAGACCTTGTCTCAAAAACAAAACAAAACAACTTGTGCAAACGAATTAGAAGAATGACTTTCTGTGAATAGGAAGGCCTTACCCAGTTCCCACATGAAGAACGAGGTTTTCCACCTTTGGGGACTGCTTCCGGGCAGCGTTTGTCCCGTGTTTGGAGGACTTACACGTTTACAGGCGAGGAGTAAGTTCTCTGAACAGCAGTCTTCGGTCACACGGCCCGGTCGGGCGGCTTGGCACTGCAGGCATCACTCCTTTTGCTTGGGCTGCAGCTCAGTGTTTAGATGAAGATTCACGTTTGTGCGGCAGCTGACGGCCAGGAGCTGAGCGGACCTCGCCCGGCCTTCCCAGAGCCCTGACAGGACTCCGGCAGGAGGAGGCTGGGCCAGGTGCCTGCGACTGATGTTTGCGGGGACTAATATTTCTACCATTCTATGTGTGCAGCAGCTGAGGAGCCCAAGGTGAGTGGCCTCAGCTGAGGCCCTCAAGGTGGCTCCGGGAAGATCCAGCACTCGTCTGTTGGTCCCTGACTTCACACCCGGGTGTAACCAGTTCTAAATGTTCCCAGTCCCATCAGCTACAGTCCTCCACTCTACCAACTGAGCTATCGAAGGCCTCGCTCATTCCCAGCTCCAGTTCCTGCCACACGTACTGCCTGAGGGGCTGGGGATATAGCTCAGTGGAATAAGCGCCTGCCTAGCAAGCGCAGGGTCCTGAGTTCGATCCCCAGTACCGCCAAAGAAAAACAAACAAACAAACAAAAAAAAACCACACGTACTGCCTGTGACCCCAGCACTCAGGAGGCTGAGGCAGGAGGATCCTCATGAACTCAAGGCCAGCCTGGGCTACATAGCGTGACCTAAGTTAGCGTGACCGTAGTTCACCATGGGCAGGCTGCAGACTGGATGTTAGCAGAAAGCTGAAACAGAGGCTGCCACAGTGTGTGCCCTGGGGAAGGAGGCTGCACTCAATGCTGGGGCTGCACCCCCCACCCCCGGGGGGCTCTGCCTGTCCAGGGCTCTGTGCAGGCTGCTGTAGCCTGGAGCTGGCAGGCCGGAGGGGCCAGGACGGCTGTAAATCTGCAGAGCACAAGGCATTCAGGTCTTGAACTATATCAGCTTTCAACTTGTGACTGTGGAAGTAAAGAAGGGAGAAAGGACAGCACTCGGCGAATCAAAGGTGGAAGAGCAGGGCTGTCGGAGACCACGAAAACCGCTCCAGACGCGCACCCACTGGAAAACTGGAAGCAGGGAGACTTTTATGTCTCCTGTACAACTTGCTTCTGGAAAACAAATCTCTTTTCCAGATTTTTTTTTTTTAAACAAGTGTCCTTGTACAGTCCAGGCTGGCCTCGAACTCATAGGGATCCTCCTGCCTCAGCCTCTGAGTGGTGGGATGGCAGACTTGTACTACCTGGTGTCCCTGTTCATTTTACTGTCAGAGAACAGCACTCTTTGTTAAGTTTAAAGGTTAAAAAAAAAAGTTCATTATTGAGGTATAAACAGTGTGAAAGCATCAGGAGGAGAATCAGAGAGTAAATGAGATGGAAAATGTTGAGTTGCCTAGATTTGTCCCCAGGTAGTAGAGTGGCTCGCCTAGCACATGTGAGGCCCTGGGCTTGGTCTCAGCCCTGCGAATGAATGAATGAATGAATGAATGAATACCTGTATATTAGGTGCCAGAGCCAGGCGTGGTAGTGCACACACCTGCAATCCCAGCAGTCTGGAGGCTGAGGCAGGAGGATAACCAGGAGTTTGAGGCCAGCCTAGACTACATTGTGAGACACTGTCTCAAAAAACGACAAAAATACATGGCCAGGACACTAATTACTCCCCTCCAATGTCTATCGCCAGCCCTCAGGGCCGCCCTGTTTAGGGCTGGCTGTGAGCACCTTCCTCTCTCCCGAGGGAAGGAGCACAGGGTGTGTGCTGTGGGGCTGGGATTCTGCTGAATCATTCTGTCCTGTGGAAGGTGCCTTGGCTAGCAGCATTTGCAGTGGGAGGGAAAGGAAGTCTCCTCTTACAGGGCAGAAGCAAAGGCCCTTGGTGTCCCCCCTCCCTCTTCCCTACCACAGTGCGGTGATAGGAAAGGGTCAACTTCTATTAGTAACAATTTTTTTTTTTTGGAGACAGTGTCTTGCTATGTAGTCTGGGCTGGCCTTAAATTCATGGAGATCTTTCTGCCTCAGCCTCTTGAATGCTGAGATTACAGGTGTGCACCATCAAGCTCCGCTCAGCAATAAGTTTGTCCTTGCACAGTGCTTGCGAAGACTGTGCCTGGTACCAGGAGCACTTCCTGCTAAGCTGTCTTTTCATCCTCCCATCAGCCAGGAAAGCATAGACAGAGATCCGACTGCTTGCTGTCAGTCACACAGCAAGAGGTGGTGTCACAGTCAGACCCCCAAGGGCTGCCCCAGAGGCCTGTGCTGCTCAGGGGCTCCTATAAATCCCCTAAAGACCACTGGAGAGAGAAGAGACCCTGCATCTCCCCCTGCCTGGAAGCTGCAGCAGAGGTGCCACCTTCTAAGGGAAAGGTCACAAGCCTGAGCTCCCTCCTAGAGGTCTCCTCCAAGTGCGCACTCAATGGCAGCATTTGTCCGATTCTCTGAGTATTTGTCTTGTAGCTGGATGGAAAGATCATGCTTCTGAGTGCTGGAAAAATTTTCTTGGGCACTTTCTTTT
The DNA here is from genome assembly GCA_004027595.1 of Dinomys branickii. Classification (NCBI taxonomy): domain Eukaryota; kingdom Metazoa; phylum Chordata; class Mammalia; order Rodentia; family Dinomyidae; genus Dinomys; species Dinomys branickii. Next base: position 13,264 of record PVLD010007835.1, read on the forward strand.
TTACCTTATTTATATTTTTGGTTTTTGAGACAGGGTCTTGCTCTACAGCCCTGGCTGGTCTTGAACTCACTGCGATCCTCCTGCCTCAGCCTCCTGCTTGCTACGACTTGGGCACGTCCTTCTCTTCTCAGGTGACTCAAGGAGGGGCACCTGTGATTAACAAACCTCCCAAAGCCCAGTCTGTGCTACTTTTTCGGTTTCTTTAGCAATCCCTGCCCCTTCTCCTTGGGGAAAAAACAAAAACAAAAACAAAATACAAACACTATTCAAGGGCAGCGAAGGTGGGCTCTGGGTGACAGCCCCAGGATGGTGCTGGACCAGATCCTGCCCTGGACACGGCCACACCCCAGGGTACCAGCCTGAGCCATCGCCTGCCTGGGGGAGGGAAGTTTTTTTCACCTAAGAGCAGGAAGAGCCCTTTGCCTCGGCGCCCCACTCCCCACCCCGGAAGCTGAGTTAGCTGTGGGGTTGGTGAGTGGGTGGAGAGGTCGGACACATGGCCTGGGTGCCTTCGGCCTTGAGTCTGGTCCTCAGCGTCTTCAGGGGAGAGTAGAGGGGAGGCAGAGCTGGAAAAGCCTTGACGGGGACCCTCCTCAGCCTTCCCCCCCACTCCGCTTCCCCAGCCCAGAGGCAGAAAGTCCTGAGTGGACTTGGGGTTGGGAGGAGGGGAGGCCGGGACCCTTGGTCTGACCCCCACCCTCCTCTAGCCTGCAGGAAGCTGTTCCCAGGGTCTGCTTTGTGGGATCGAAGGATGCTGGGGCAGAGCCTTGCCCTGCTCCTGCCCAGGCTTCAGGTGGCAATGCCAGGCGTGGTTGATGCTGACAATAAAGACCTCTCTTGCCAGCGGAGCCAACCGGGTGACTGAGCGGACCTCGGCTTCGCACCTGCACACTGTGAGCCCCCAGTTCACAGCAGCTGTGGGGCTGGCCTCAGTTGCCACAGCTGCTTGCCTGCGTTTGGAGGAAGCTCCGCTGGCTCAGAATCCTCAGCTACCGGAAACCAGGGCAGGACCACGGGGGGGGGGCGGGCAGCCAGGGGTGGGTTTTTTCTTTTAAGATAGGGTCTCATTATGTATTCCAGACTAGTCACGGACTCACTATGTAGCCCCAGACTGGCCTTGAACTCAAGATCTTCCTGCCTCATCCTCCCAAAGTGCTGGGATTACCAGCAAGCATCCCTACACCAGATGCATGGATAGTTTGTTTGTCTTTATTACTTAGTGTAAATCACCGAAAAGAGATGACAATTTAGGCCGCCCCGACCTCGGTTTGGTTTGTCTAAGAATTACAGCGGGAACGTTTTAGAGTCCCAGCTCCGACTTGGAGCCCCCCAGCTCCCTTGGCCCCCCAGGTCTGGCCCTCCGAGGCGGGGCGCCCAGGCCCCATGTCCCCTTCGTCGCGGGTGTCCGGCGAGCAGGCCGCGGGCAGGGCCGGCGCCGGGCGGAATTTGTTTATCGGGTGTGAGTCTGGGCTTCGCCCTCGCCTCCTCCCCACGACCCCAGAAAGAGCCCAAGAGCCGCATATATTTGGTTCAACGCAGCCGCGGGAGACCGGGGGATCTGTCGTCCGTCAGGGGGCGGCCAGATAGGGAGCGCGAGGTGGGGAGAGGGCCCGGAGGCTGACGCAGGAGGCGACCTCCCGCCCCGTCCAGGGCTGCGACGCGACCTTTGCTGCGCGCGACGCCTGTGGTGTCCGGGACGCGAGGGCTGGAGCGGGAGGAAGGGAGGGAAGGAAGAGAAAAGGAGAGGACTGCAGACCAGGACGAAGCAGGAGCAGGAGGGGACCTTGGTGCCATCAGCCTGGCCGGCCTGTGGTCCCGCGGCGCGGCCGGACGGCAGCTGGAGCCCGACGCCGGCGGGGCTGGGGAGCCAGGTGACCCCGCGTGCTCGGGCGGCAGCGTCCTTAGGACAGGAGGAAATATGGTGTAACCTTCAAGGCCCCATAAATCTGGTTTTTAAAAAATCTAAGGTTAAAACAATGTTTTATGCCAGAAATTGGATTCTCTGTGTTTCTGCACGATCGCTGGAGCAGCGGAGAGCCCGGGACGGCCCCACACACAGCTCGAGCTTGTGGGTCCCGGTGCCCGGCACGCGCGTCCCCGCCGGGTGCCCGAGGCCCTGGTCTGGGCGGCGCAACCCCCGCCCCGCGCCGCTCAGCCGGGGTCGCCGCGCCGGTTCCTCCGCGCCAGCCAAGAGCCCGCTGGGCGCCGAGGGCCCGGGGGAGAGGGGCCTTTGGGGAAGGGAAAGCGAATCGAGGGAGAGGGAAGGGCACGGAGGCTCCTCTATCCGAGGCACCCGGGGCGCTCCGGTCCTCGCCCGGCTCCTCCCGGCCTTTCCCTCAGCGCCGCGCTCTGCAGGCCCGGGGCGCCCTACCCGGGGACCGGCGCCGGCGCGAGGCCGACGCTGGGAAACAAGCGAATCCAAGAGGCCAGAAAGCCTGGATTTGGTCCTAATCAGGTTAAACAGTTTCCCTTTATTTTTAAATGAACTGATAGGACACATCGCTCTACCCGTTCCCTCGACGGGTTTGAAAATCAGTCTGGAGTGAGGAAGCCGGGAGAAAGGAACCATTACCTCTCCGCCCCTTGGCTGGGGCGCTGTGAGTGACTGGGGGTCTCTTCCCGAGCCCCGAGCCCGAATGTCCTCGCGCGCGACAGTGTCCCGGCTGCGCCCTCCCAGAGCTGCGGGTCGGCGCGGTCGGGGGTTGAGCTGTGGTCGCAGCAAACTCACACGGACACCCCGAGCTCGAAGACATAAAGAAAACGCGCAAACCCAGGGTCAGGCTCGCGCGGGGTCTCGGAGGCCGTTCACAGTCGAGGTGCAAACTTCACCAAAACATTTATTTTCAGCAAATACAAATTTTTAAAAATCCCTTTAGCAGCAAATCTGAGAAATACTATTAAAAAAGAAACAATTGGGTTAAAAGGAAATCAAGCGTCCAGAACATTCAGGTAACTGCTTACACACGAGCTTTGCAAACTCCAGTCCGTTTAAAAACTCGGTGCAAGTCGCCCAGAGACCTAAAGCCAGGGAGACCTTGGAAGTCACGGTGGGAACTGCGCATTCGATCGAACTCAGGTTAAAATTTAAAGCCCTGGATCCTGCTCAGGTCGCCAGTCTTTCCTTCATTCCAGAGCTTTCCACCTCAACCCTTCCCATCCCGCTGCAACTGGGACCCGGCGCGGGTACTGGGGGTGGCGGAGAGGAATGCCATAAAAGTGACTAAATCGGGCGAGAACGGTTTATGGACCTTCTCGGTAGCAACTTAAAATTCAGAGGTTTTCAGCAGCGATTTACAACGAAGGATGCGAGAAGGTGAATTTTCGCCAACTTCCTGGATTCCGCGCCCCCTCCCCGCATCGCCACCCCCACCCCCAGGCTCGCACTCACGGTTCTGCGACTAGGAGCCCTTCTGCGAAGAGGTCGCACCCTCTCTCCAGACCGCGCTTTACAACGCACCTCCCAGCCCCGCTGAACTCTGCTGAGGAGCCTTTCCCTTCCTCAACTGGAAAAACATAAAAATAAATATTTAAAAAAACCCACCAAAAAACAAAAACCAGAGCCCACACGCGCTCAGGGAGACTGACCTTTAGGAAATCATTTACTTCGATTAACCTGGGGAGGAGGAGGGGAGGCGCGCGGAGCCATCCCCGAGATCGCGCCTCCCGCCCTCGCGCTCCCGCGTCCTCTCGGTGTCCCGGCCCGCGAGGACGCGCCTGCAGTCACGCGCCGCGCTGCTGACAGATGCTGTTGATAACCCGCGACGCCCGTTCCAGTCCTTTGGTCGCCAAGGACCGTGTCAGTTCACACACAGCTGCGATCACCGTTCCGAGGCGGCGAGACAGGGGTGTGTGCGCGAGGGTGGGGGCAGGGATCCCGGATTTGCGCTCGGGTCGGGGAGGGTGACCACCTGGCCCGCGCCGCTCATCTGCGCCTTACCTGAAGTCCGGGGAGAGTCAGAGCAAGTGCGAGGGCAAAACTCAGCGCGTCCCCAGGCCGCACTGGTGGGGAAGCCCCTTGCCATCTCGCGCACCTCAGAGATGGCTTTCCAAACGCCGCAACCCCGAGTTAAAAGTTCCCAAAGTTCAACTGGGGAACGCGATCCTCCCGAGGATTAGACGAGCATTTTAAGAGCAGAAGAGAGGTATGGAGTGGGCATCGGGATCCTTCCCTACCAGGTCGGAGGAGCCCTGGACAAAGGTCACCCCGACCTGAGCCCTAGCATCTAGAAATAGGGGCGGGGAAAGTTTAAGGTCGGTCGCACAGCGCTGCAGAGCCAAAACCCTCATTTACTAGGTGGGAGGGGAAGGGGGGCCGGGCGCGAGGCACTAAGCCCCTCATTTTGGGGGCGCCCTCCTGCCGCGCTTCGGGCTGTGCACCGCCGGCGCTCCGCCTTCCCCGGGTGTGTGGGAGCGCGCGCACGCGGGTGTGCACGGAGCTGGGGGCGCAGGAGGGTGCACCTCGCCTGGCTGGGTGTGGGTCGCCAGTCAGTTGGGCGTTCTGTGGCCGCCGCCCCTCCCGGGCGTCCCGGAGCTGGGCGCCCCCTGGGGGGCACTAGTCCCCGCGGCCCGGGCAGCGCAAGGCGCCCGGCCCACGCCCGCGGGCAGCTGTGCTCTCATTGTCTGCCGGGCGGCGCGCTCCCCTCCCCCTCGCGTCCCCTCCCCACCCTCCTCTTTCTCCTCCCCTCGGTCCCTCCCCCGCCGCCGCGCCTCCTCCTCTTCACCTCCGCGCCCAGCTGCTCCCAGAGCGCAGTTCCGACCCACAGCCTGGCACCCTTCGGCGAGAGCTGTTTGTTTAGGGCTCGGTGAGTCCAATCAGGAGCGCAGGCTGCAGTTTTCCGGCAGAGCAGTAAGAGGCGCCTCCTCTCTCCTTTTTATTCTCCAGCAGCGCCGCGCAGACCCCGGACTCGCGCTCTCCCGCCGTCGGCGCCCTCGGCCTCGCTCCGCGCCGCCCGGGCCCTCGCCGCCGCTGTGCTCCATGCGCCACGCTCGCCCGAGGTTCGGCCGCCTCCTCCACGTTCGCCCTCCCCGCTTCCCGCCTTCGCGCCCCTCCGTTCCCGCCCGGGGCCTCCGGTGCTCTCCCAGCTGCCATCGGCTCCACGGGTGTCGCCCTCCTCCCCTTCGCGAGGGCTGGAGCGGCTCCCAGGTTCCCGGGACGCCGCGGACCAACTTCTGGTGCCGTTTCCGCGCCCCGGGTGCTTATCTGCGCGCAGCCTTATCTCCGAGTTATCTCAGCGAGGGGGGCGGGCGCCCGGAGCCCAGCGGGCAGAGGGACCGCTTGCTATCAGGCCCGGGTCTGTGTGTGGGCACTAATTCCGGCACGTTTATCTCCGATGAGGCGAAGCGATCTGGGAAAGCCGCCCGGAGGAGGCCCGCCAGGCTGCCTTGGGCCTGCCTCCCCACCCCCTCCGAATCTCTGTCATTCTTCCTGCTCTCCCCTTTGGGGTGGCCTCGGCTCCGGGGCGGTCTCCCGCCCCTTCTTGCGTTTTCCCCTCCTTTCCTCGGCGCGCTGCTCCACCCCGCTGTGTCCGATTCCGATTCCGGAACGGTCCGGCCTGGCCTGTCTGCGGCTGGGGTGACGGAGGGCTGGGCCGCCGGCCGGGGCGCGCGCGCGCGTGGTTAAGGTGTGCGGTGCGCGGGAACGCCAGGCTCCTGCGCCGCCGGCTCCCAGCGCGACCTCTGCTCGCAGGATCGGAGCCGCCCTCTGCCCCGGCACCCGCTCTCCGGGCGGATGGCATTGCTCTGGGACTCGCATTCAGTCTGGTGCGCAGGGTCCGGGAAGCTGTTGGCAAAGCGGCAGTTTCGTTTTCGGGGACAGGTTGCTATCTAGCGGGAACAACTTTCCAGCCGGAAACCCTCACCCTGGTGCCTTTCGGGAGTGGGCGGCCGCCTTCGCCCACCCGTACAGCTACTTACTCGCGCGTGTGCTGGGTCCCCCGCCGGGCGGAAGGAGAGCCGAGGCCGCCTCGCCGGTGCCCCGGGGTCTGGCGCGCGCGGAGAGGATGCTGCGGACCTCAGGGGCGTCGGGGCGCGCGCGGGGACCCGGGGGTGGCAGCGAGTGCGCACTCGAGGGGGGCGGCGCGGGCTCCCTCCTCACCCGCGCCCGCGCCAGAAGCCGAAACGGGATCCTGCGGCGTCCCCGAGCGGGGCGGGCTTGGAGGAGAGCGGCGCACAGCCCGCGCGCTCTTGGTGACCGCTCTTTCTCTCCCCTGGCCCTGTCTCTCCCAACCCGCCTCAGGAGCTAGGAGCCAGCTCGGAGCGGCGCCGGACCGTGGATGGCCTTGACTGACGGCGGCTGGTGCCTGACGAAGCGCTTCGGGGCCGCAGCCGCGGACGCCGGCGAGCCGGGGGCTTTTCCAGCGCGGGAGCCGTCCACGCCGCCCTCTCCCATCTCCTCGTCCTCGTCCTCCTGCTCCCGGGGCGCCGGCGCCGGCCACTGCAGGACGCCGCAGCTCGACCCCGAGGCGGTGGCGGGGCCTGCGGCCCGTTCGCTGCTGCTCGGCCCCTACGCCTCGCACGCCTTTGGGGCTGCGCACGGACCTGCGGCGCCCGGGGTCGCGGGCCCCGGGAGCGCCCTGCCCAGCTGGGAGGACCTGTTGCTCTTTACCGACCTCGACCAGGCGGCGACGGCCAGCAAGCTGCTGTGGTCCAGCCGGGGCGCCAAGCTGAGCCCCTTCGCACCCGAGCAGCCCGAGGAGATGTACCAGACGCTCGCCGCCCTCTCCGGCCAGGGCCCAGCCGCCTACGACGGCGCCCCGGGCGGCTTCGTGCACTCGGCGGCGGCGGCGGCTGCCGCGGCGGCCGCCAGCTCCCCGGTCTACGTGCCCACCACGCGCGTGGGCTCCATGCTGCCGGGCCTGCCCTACCTGCAGGGCGCGGGCGGCGCCCCCTCCAACCACGCGGGCGGCGCGGGCGCGCACCCGGGCTGGGCCCAGGGCGCGGCCGACAGCCCTCCGTACGGCGGCGGGGGCGCTGCGGCGGCCGGCGCGGCCCCGGGGCCCGGCCCCGCCAGCTCGGCCGGTGTGCACGGCTCCGCGCGCTTCCCCTACTCGCCCAGCCCGCCCGGGGCCACCAGCGCAGCGCGGGAGCCCGGCGGCTACGCGGCAGCAGGCAGTGGCGGCGCGGGCGGCGTGAGCGGCGGCGGCGGGGGCAGCCTGGCGCCCATGGGCGGCCGGGAGCACCAGTACAGCTCGCTGTCGGCCGCGCGACCGCTGAACGGGACCTACCACCACCACCACCACCACCACCACCACCCGAGCCCCTACTCGCCCTACATGGGCTCGCCGCTGACGCCCGCCTGGCCGGCCGGACCCTTCGAGAGCCCGGTGCTACACAGCCTGCAGGGCCGCGCCGGAGGCCCACTCCCCGTGCCGCGGGGCCCCAGCTCAGGTAAGCGCGGGCGGAGCGGTGCGCGTGCAGGGCGGTGCAGGGTGCGCGCGGGCGAGAGCCTGGAGACCGCTCAGCCCCTCCCGGCACCCTCCGCCGCAGGGCCTTGGGGAGAAGGGCTCGCAGGGGACTGGCAGGCCCGAGGCCTCTGCGCACCCGCGTTTGGTGGAGTTTAGGGTCCTTTTGCGCACTTGATCCAGCCTTCCCCAAAGGTACACGCGTCTCATTCCACTGAGCTCTCCAGAGACCAGGACGCGCGTGTGTTCCGGAGGAGGTGGGGAGAGGGGCTGCAGCCCGCTCAGGACCTAGGCCGAGGGCTGCACCAGGCCCCCGCCCCCCACTGAGCGAGGGCAGGAGCTCACGAGGGGAGCCCCGAGGCCCTCGGTCTTGCCATCAGCTGGAGGGGGTCGGGCTGCTGCTCCCAGACCCGGCTCCGAGGACCTTAGAACGTGAGCCCCACGCATTTACCTCGTCCGGCTCCGCACACGCCGCCTGCCCTGGATCTGGGGCGGGACGTGTGGGATAAACCTGGGGACCCAATCTGCCAGCTTCTTGGAAATTCCTTCTGTTAGAAAGCACGGGCTTCTTCGGTGACCTGGCGGTGTGACTTCCTTTCTCAGCCGCACTGTTTGCGGGTCTCCTTCACCTGTTGGATAACCTTGGTCCTAAGGAAAATCAAGTCTTTGGTTGTTGGTTCGTTTGTTTGTCGGAGGTGTTGCCCACACGGGGGTGTCCTGACCAGGTGTGGTTTGCGGCCCAGGTCTAGGCTTCTCTGGGGGTGGCTCGGTGCTGCCTTTGGGGACGCGAGTCCTGCTAGGGTTCCTAAGGGCCGAGATACAGTGGGACTTCGCTCCCGAGGGGTGCGGAGGCCTCGGGGAGTGCTGGCGGTGTGCCAGTGAAGGAGGTGAGCAGTGAGCCCCCCTTGCCTTTCTTCCCGCTCCGAGGGCTGCGAGGTTGTATCCAGACCGCCCTCTCCGGCAGTGCAGGCCCCGGAGACCATCTTTAGGGCCCTGTGTGGCCTGGGTGGGGAATGTCCCTGTGGGGTTGGGACTGGAAGGGGCCTGGGGTTGGCACTGTACTGTACCGGGACTAGTGTTCGATCAGGAGAAGCATAGGGAAGCGAAGTCAGGGATCTTCAAGGGGTGGGCGGGGGATGGTGGCTGGGTGTAGAGCCTTTGGCTCAGTCTGGGAGCCCCGCAGGGAGCCTGGTGTGCATGAGGGCGGTCGACTGGTGCAGGAGCAGACCGGAGCCCGGCCTGTCTCTCTGCACACCTTAACCTGATGCCCAGCTCCTTCCCTGGCCCTGCAGCATGTCACGTGGGTGACAGCAACTCCAAAGACCCCCCGGGTCCTCAGCTGTGACAGTGACTGGTCCTGACCGAGTACCCTCTTAGAGGATGCAATTGCAGGCGGTATAGTGTCCTTTTGTTTTAAGCTTAGCCTATTTGTCTAGTTTTTTCACTTTCTGGATATGACTTGACAAAGTTAGAAGGAAAAAACAACCCTTTTTTATATTACAAAAAATAAGGACCTGGGAGTGCCCGGTTTGCATAGTCTATTCAAGAAGTAGCCAGGATTTGGGGTGAGGGGGTGGGCTCCTAACTTTGCTTGTCCTCCCAGCTGTTCTAATGACAGCTTCTAGCTAGGTTTCCTGATTTTTTTTTCTTGAACCATTTCTGAAAGCAGACTGTTCAATTGATTTGAGGAGACACAGGACTAAAACTTGAGCACCACGCTTTATTAATGGTCAATGTGGACAGCCTAGAAGCTTCTGAAGCTAGGCGTGGTGGCGCATGCCTGTAATCTCAGCACTCAGGAGGCTGAGGCAGAAGGATCCCCATGAGTTAGAGGCCAGCCTGGGCTGCAAAGTGAGCTCAAGGCCAACCTGAACTGCATAGCGAGATCCTGTCTCAAAAAGACAACAAAACAAAACAAAACCTTCTGAAAACTCTTGCCAACCTTCACCCCATCCCTGGGCCCAGAACACCCCAGAAGTGGGCTGCATCGCTGACCCCTGGGGCCCAGGAGCACCCCAAGCAGTTACCTCACACACAGGTGCTGCTTTCAGTGGGATCAGACTTTTGTCAGTTTTATAAAAATGGCTTTCAGGAAAAAAATTTAGAGTAAGGGGATGGTAGTTGCTTGGTCGTTGTGGGGGAGAAGTTGAAAAGAAGTGAGAGGGGAAAAGGCAACCTTCCTAGATTTCACTTGTGCACAGTGGACTTGGGGTTTTCAGAGGCTTAAAGAGCTCTAGCTGGGGTGCACGCCGGCCTCTGCCTTTATTGTTCTGGGTTTGTAGGGAATGTCCCTGCTGCTCCGGCCAGGGGCTCTGATAGGTAACATTTTAAAGTCAACAACGAAGATAAATACCTTGTTTAACTTCAGCGTCCTTGAAGTCCCGAGCGCTTTACTGATTACCGTGGTCAATAGTGGCTTTTAGGGCGGAGAAGAATAAATCTTTGTGGTGTGCTGCGAGTTGCACCGTCTCCATGACAACTTTGAACTCGGCCTGTGTGGGATGCTAGCTTCCTTTACAGCAAAGGACTAACTCAAGGAGAGGAGGCAGGGCTCGCTCTAGGTAGGGTAAATAGTATTAGTGGACGCAAGCATTTTTATGTGAAAATCACATTTAATGTCTTTACTAGAGTTGACAGTAGAGGTGAGCTATAAACTGCAGGGGACAGAAGAATGGAAGTCTTTTTATTTCCAAGTAAAATGCTAAGGTGTGAGTTGATTTACTTTAAAAAGCGATTCACAAATACTCCCGAAGAATGCCAAATGGGAGACACTTTTTTTTATATTTAATACATACCGATCGCACTTTAGAAAATGCGTTCTTTCACTTTTAACCTTTTCGAGAGGAAGTAAAGTTACAGCCATTTAATCTGCACTAAGATTTGTTTTCCTTAGCAGGTTTAGATTATGTGAATTCTAAAAACTACGCAGGTCAGTAAAAATGATGAAAGTGAGCACATTTAAAATGGAGTGATGATATTAAAATTTTAGCGTGGGACAATAGCACAGTTTTATTTATCAATGGGAAGATCTTAGTACTTTTTCCCCAAGCAGTAAAGCATCAACCTTTTGTAAAAAACTCTTGCAGGTAGAAAATGTTTTCATGCTTGTTCCTTGTCACATACAGATAAAACTTAATTTCTGTGCCTGCTACCTGTGCTGTTTTCCTCAGAAGACTTGGGCAATTACCTTCTCATTCTAAGCGACATTTATGCCCAAGAGTAGAGCTTATAATTTCACTTACCTTTTTTTAAAATTTTTTTTAAATGTAAGGAGAGGTGGCAGCTATGGAAATTACTTTTTAAATTACTTGTGATAAATTGAGCAAGGTAGCAGGCCTGGAGGCTGAGGCAGGAGCGTTGCTGTGAGTTGGAGGTCAGCCTGGGCTACTACAAAGTGAGTTCAGGACCAGCCTGGACCACACCGGAAGACCCTTTCTGAAAAAACAAAACCGAAGAAAGTAGGGTGTTTGTGGGTTGTGAGATCCGTGGTCAGTGGTAAGACTGAGGGGCTGGCTGGGTTTGGCGAGCAGTTTACATTGCTCAGGATGGATTTCAGATTTTAAGAGCTTGGGGACAGCCTGGGGGGAGGGGGCCGATCTGACTTCTGCATAGTTCATCCCAGGCTCTGCGTGCTTCCCGTCCTGTCTCGGCATCCCGCGGCGGCTTCTCTGGGGACAGAGGGCGTCGCAGCCCGGGTGCAGAGCACGATGGCCCAGGAGACGCTCAGGGGACGCAGGCGGTGTCTGAGCCCGGCGTGGGGGGAACCGGGGTACCGGTTTTGGGGGGCTGGGCCTGCGCGGCCTCACTCACTTCTCGCCCCGCTGCCGCTGTCTGCCGCAGAGCTGCTGGAGGACCTGCCCGAAAGCCGCGAGTGCGCGAACTGCGGCTCCATCCAGACGCCGCTGTGGCGACGCGATGGCACCGGCCACTACCTGTGCAACGCCTGCGGCCTCTACAGCAAAATGAACGGCCTCAGCCGGCCCCTCATTAAGCCGCAGAAGCGCGTGGTGAGTGGGACCCGCCCGCGGGGTGGGGTGGGGGGACACAGCATGCCAGGCTGGGGAGGAAGCCCCTCAACCGCTGACAGCCTGTCCGTTTACCCGGAGCGGATGGCCTCCCTCCGGCAGGGAAAGGAAGCTGCGGGGTGCTGCTATTTAAAAAAAAATCAAAATCTGTTATTTGCATATTGCTAGATGTGTTTGCCAGTGCACGGGAATAATTGGGAAGGTAGTGAAGGAATTGGGAACGGTGAAGTCTCTAGGGAGAAAAACTGGATGGTGGGAGGCCGGGAGAAGGAAGATTGTCACTGTGTCCCCTGTGGTCTGGTTTCACTCTTACTCACCAGAAACCAGGGTCCCTTACGGCACTCCACCCTCAAAGGAGCAGGACAGGAACAGTCCACCTCCTTGTCTCCTGTAGCCGCATGCTGAGTCTCGTTTATTCTGTCCGCTTTTTATGCCTGGGCCTCAAAGAGAGAGAGGTTTAGCTCCAAACTCCCAATGTCTTGGGGATCACCCTTGAGTCTGGTGAATATTCTCCTCTAATCTCGGTTGCTTTAAAATCTGGCTGGCTCCTTAGAGAACCACGGTAGAACTTGGGAAAATGTGTAATATACACATAAATAAGGACTTTCACCAATTCCAATAGATTTCTCCATCAGTATGGGAATTCTGATTTTCTTTAGGGATTAATGTCACTTTGGCGTTGTTATGTACTCTTCTGAGGAGTGGGTAGTTAGAGGAACTAAAGCTTCCACTAGCCCCACTAGACGCTAACATTTGTTTAGCCCAAATACTCATTGCCTAAACCCCTTTTTAAAGTAAAATTTTGCAGTTAGATGCCAGACGTCTTAAGTATCCAGGTAATTTATTTAATTGTTATACTCTAATTAGCAGAACAAATGCTACAGATGTTGTTTGTGTTAAAAAGATTAGAGTGAAATTGCACACAATGTTGTCTGACACCTTAAAGAGAAGCAATTAGTTTTATGGTGGTTTTGTTTTTAATGCATTTAAAATTAAGTGGCCCAGGTTAATTTAATGAGTGTATGTGCCTTAAACTTGTTAGAGCTGCCCGTGGCTTAGAAGGTTTTTTTTTTTTTTTGAAAGGATACCGGTAGCTTTGGTGCATTACTATGCTTCTATGGTTTTAATTATTCTCATATACACCATGTTAAAAGTAATAGGAAAATATTCCAGGGAAGTTCCTTGGTTTTGAGTATTGACAGTTCATGAATGATGAAACGGACAATTATTTATTTTGGGGGAAAGGCGCATTGAGCTGAGTGCTAGCTAAGCTCGGAAAGGTAACATTGTCTCAGGGTGGCATAATAGCCACTGAGGGTCTAGTTGCATGAAAACTGTCATCTAGTAACATCCATACTTACATAGTACCATTTATTTTGTGCATTTACCAGTAAAAATAACTGTTACCAGCAAGCAAAGGGCTTTTTCTTTGTGTGGCAGGTGTCTTGGCTGAGACCAAGGTCAGCCAGTGTGCTTTGTAAATGAGCTCTCCATGATACCAATTGCAGGGTGTGTCACTATCAATTAGCTCTTCTTGTGGGCTTCGTATTTATGGTTTTCATGGGTCTGGGTTAGTTCCCCGAAACAGAATGTTGAACCCGAGTTTGTTTAGCCAGCAGTACAGAACCAATCAGTGTGGATTTGAACTTGCAATGCATTGCAAAATGCGAGATTTATGGTGTAACTTGAATTCCTTGTCAGTGAGGAATATAACTGGGCTCGCTTGCTACAAGGGACTTTTATAACCCGATCACCTTCATCTCACATGTTTATGAGGACTGGCTTCCCTTATGATCTGCAGTTGACAATCATAAAGTTCTTTGTTAAAATGGCAAATTCTGATAACAAGTTTGCTCCACATTGGCTCCAGACTTCCCTGGAAACTCGTAAATGGCCCGTTTTAGAAAATGAATCTTCCTGTCTGTTGTTTGCTGAGATTTCACATTTGTGGAAAGGAGTGCTTGCCTAGAAAACTATTTTTTTTTTTAAAACCTCAGTGAAGAGGGAAAAAGTAAAGAAAAGCCCCAGTGTGTAAGCTTTTATTAGTATTTTCATCATTTTAGCAAGGACATTCCCCAAATAGGTTTCCTGGCATTTTAACCACATTCTAAGAAGCTAGGGCTAAGAATTGGTGTTAAGAATTGTTAGCACCAACTTGTGAAAAATGTCGCAGTGCTAAATGGCTTACTGGTGTCTGTTTTTACAACCGGACTGTAAAGAATGCTGCTAACGCAATGAGCAGGGTGTGAACTGCAAATGCAAAATCCAATTTCATCATTTCAATTTGCTGGCAAAGAATTTGCAAATCTCTGTCCTCTTAGTACATTCTCACCGGTATTTTTATTGTCCTGCATAATGTCTTGTTCACACTAATATATAGCTAACTTTAGCTAATTTTGTTACTTAAAACTTGCTTTCGTCTTTAAATATTCCCCATAGTTTTTTTTAAACTGAAGTCATAGCACAGTTTTTATAGCCATTTAAAACCAGTTTAAAAGAAACTTAAATTTAGTGAGAGCCAACATGTTTTGCCATTCTGAGGAAGTTCTACTAGCTTAAATTTTTATTCTTAAAAAAAATTCATATTCTTTAAAAGTCACGTGTGATAATTTAGAGAAAATGGAACATTTTCTTTCCAAAGATATTACATCCTCTTTTTATATTTATCTTCTAAGATTGCTCCTGCCTTGTAGAGTTTCTGGCTGAACAGCCCTGCCAGTTTCCAGGAGGTGGTTTCCAAAGCCCTTGACCACCGGTGTTTGCGATTACACTTCAGGACCCCACATCTCAGCTGTGACCGGGATGTGGCTTTCCTCAGCTGGGAGTTAGGGACACTGCTGTTCCTGTCCGGTTGTATCGTCCCTTCTGGTGTCTTCCAAGATACAACTATATAGCAACTTTTAGAAAATCTCATTTTCCTTAGAAAGTGTAACAGCAGTCACCGCATGTGCCTGATGAAGACAGGCTCTTGGTGCACTGGTGCGGGCGTGAAGCATGTGTTAAGGGCATTTCGAAAACATAAAACCCTGTTGCGTTTCCACTTTATCTTCCTGTGCTTCTTTGTAGCCTTCATCGCGGCGGCTTGGACTGTCCTGTGCCAACTGCCACACCACCACCACCACCTTATGGCGCCGGAACGCGGAGGGCGAACCTGTGTGCAACGCGTGTGGGCTCTACATGAAACTCCACGGGGTGAGCGACTCACTTTGCTCATGGATGTACCTGTTTAGTCTCTGCTTTGTATAGTTTCAGTTACAAGACACCAGCAGAGGAAAGGGTGTGAAAGCCAGACACTTGTGTTGGTGCGCTCATTGACTGGAAGGGCCCCTCGTTGCGATAGGAATTATTATCTCATGTGGCCGTGAAAAATAAGTCACTGCCGGTTCAGCTATCACAAGTAGCCCTTGGACGACACCTTCCCGTTTTAGAAATGTGAAAGGGTGAGGGTGCATTTGTTTAAGGCCATTTGTTTAAATTGTCAGCAGCCCTCAGATGAGCTAGCAAGGCACAATAAGTAGTTTATAAAATTCTTGGATGCAAGCAAAGACCTTGGTTCAGAGGAGTAAATACATACACTCGGTAGATTTTTGTACTTCAACTTAGAGGATTGCATAACGTATTATAAGTACCTCAAACTTACAAAGAAAAATAAGTGCTAAGAGGAAGAGTATATGATCTCTTTTATTTCATTTGTTTGTTTATCTACTTACAGTTTTGCAGTGCTGGGGATTCAACCCAGAGCCGTGTGCTTGGCAGGCTAGTGCTTTGCTATGCTACATTCCCAGGCCACGCTATTTTTTTTTTTTTTTTTGAGATAGGATCTTGCTAAATTGCCCAAGCTATTCAAGCAATAAACACCGAATTGAAAGAATTAAATTCTCCTTTGTAAATGACCTTCTTCACTCAGTTTTTTTTTTTTTTTTTTTTTTTTTTGCCATGCTGGGGGTGAAATCTATCTCTGCTCAGCTACATCCTCAGTCCAACTACCGGCTGTTTTCTTAAAGGATATCTGCATTTGAGGGTGAATGTGTGGCCTTGTGTATTTGCAGTCTATTGTGCATAAAAATTGGGTTGAAACTTATGGCAAATTCTTTTAAATGGGGGATTTCAGTCCCACCATCAGTCTTTGGTTTTCCTTCACTGAGCTTAATAAACTTAAGGCTTCTGTGAACATTTTTTAGGTGCCTCGACCACTTGCTATGAAAAAAGAGGGAATTCAAACCAGGAAACGAAAACCTAAAAACGTAAATAAGTCAAAGACTTGCTCTGGTAAATATAATAAAATGCCATTCTATTGTGAAGTATTTGCCAGTCTGAACAGTAGATCCATGTATATTTACAGGGTTTATTTTGACTCTGCAGGTAATAGCAGTAATTCCGTTCCTATGACTCCAACGTCAACCTCGTCCAACTCAGACGACTGCAGCAAAAACACTTCCCCTCCAGCACAACAGACAGCCTCAAGGGTAAGTGTTAAAGGAGAGTAGACGCCTAACCTAGTGAGCTGCTCTCTCTAGTAAATTATCTGAAATTTTATCTTATCTGGCAGCACAATAATCTAAACCAACAGTTTAGTTAGTTGATACCTAAGAATAGCTTTTAGAGGAAGTTACATTTAAATGTCAACAAAATGACAAACTCAAGTACTTTACAAAACATCTTAATTAAGATCTCTATCATTTTTTATGGTTAAATGAACCCAAAGAAAAGCAAAAAGTTTTGGAGAGCTTTAAATTGGTTGTAATTGTACGTTTTCTTTTTTTTTTTTTAAAGAAAAGCAGAACGGTGCAATGTATTTCAAATATACAAAGGGTCTGTGTGATCAAATCCGCACAGCGTCTCTGTGGACCTCCCACAGCACTAAAGTTGCTTCTCTTGTACCAGTTCCACTTTTATCCCCCACCCAAAGCTAGCTTGTTTCCACTGACCTTTGTCATCCAGTGTACCTTGAGAGTGCCCAGCAGACCGGAAGTCTTGGTCACAAAGCTTCTGTCCAGGCGTGCATTGCCCCACCCTGTTTCTCGTTCACTTGGAATGCTCTTTTAGTATTATGTAGTTCAGACTGATGTGAGCCTCCTGTCTCAGCTTCCCTAGAGCTGGGATCATAGGTGTGTACCACCACACCCGGCCTCTTTTGAAGTGCTTTTGGGGAATCTGAACTCAGGACCTCTAGCTTGCCAGGCAGGACTTGGAGTGCCCTTAAAGGCAAAAAACAAAACCAAAGCAAAACTCACCTGGCCCAACCAGTGGGACTCCTTTTTCTTTCTTTCTTTTTTTTTTTTTTGTATGTTTTGATGCTGCGGATGAAACCCAGGGTCCCTGAGTTGGAACACTCCCAGCCCTCAAGCAGGGCTTTAGAATGAGCCTTGTGATAATTCTTAGGTGTATGTTGAGACTAATTGAGGACTAAACACCCAGTGTTTTAGCCCCTGTTTACTTAGTAATTGTTTTCTATGTTTGGTTTTGTTCTGGAATTGTTGGGGACTTTAAAATACTGCAGATTCCTGGGACCCACCCTGGAGCTTTGAATCAGTCTTTTGGGGTGGGGCCTGGGAATCTGCTTTGGAAGGTGTGCCCCCCCCCCAAACGGACTGCAGGCCCCTAGGGGTGTTTGGGAACCACAGGCTTGGCCTCGTGCTCACAACTTAGGAGCTTTAACAGGCAAAATTTAGATATTTAAAACAATATTGAAGCTGTGCTTAAAACTATATATGATGCTTCTCTTTGTCTGAGGACCAAATTCTGAGGAGCTTTTTCTCTAACGGGAATCATCTACGTGGTTTTACAGGGAACAGGACTTCAGCTTGTTTTGCTTGTTACAGACCCAAGTTAAAGAACCCTTCTGATACGTAAAAAACGTGCTTGCTGGTTTTTTAACAGGAGGGTTAGGTGACTATTTAAGGGTGCAGTGGTGAAGGGTGTGTGTGACCTGTGGGGAAGGGAGGGGATGACAGTTGTGAGCTGTATTTGCTTTCGAGCCCCAAGTCTTCAGAAGGACAGACAGGGTAGCTCCAGGAGGCAAACGGCGTTTGGTTTCCCAGGCCACCTAGCAGCGGCCAGGTTGGCTGGGTCCCCCAGGTCTAGGTCCTGCTGGCCCCCTGGGATGAGGACTGCCGCCAGCCCTGGTCCTCTTGGGTTCTGCGAAAGCCTGGTTTGGATGGTAAAAGGCAGAGGAAGATCAGGGTGCCTTGTGGAGTCGGTTTTGTTTTCTCCGGAGATTGGCTTTCTTTTGAGAGAGAGGAGGGTGAAAGGGCCCCTGGTCTGGAGCCTCGGGAGACCTGGTGCGGTCCTGGCCTGGTTGGTGTCCTGGTCCTTGTGCCAGGATTGGGTACAGGATCGCGTACCGGGAGGTGGCATGTCGCTGGCAGCCATCCTTAAAGGAGAGATGGCTCAGGACTGAGGCGGGCCAGAGGCAGTGGGGATCTGTGAGGCAGACGGGAGCACGGCCCCCTCAAGGTCTTCTCCTGCTCTCTCCTTCCCTCCTCAGAAAGAGCCTTCAGCTGGGCAGACATTGCTACAGCCTCTCCCAGGGCAGGGGCAGGGCAGAGTCGCCCTCTCCCCCAGATTGTCTCCTCTTAAGTCCTTATCATGGGGGCCCCTGAAAGCACCTTCTGACTGGGCTGCGTGGGGGGCTGGTCATCCTTGGCAGGGCCCTGAGGTTGTCCTTGGATACTGGGGTCCGTGGGTTACCAAGGGAAGGTGTGTGTGCCTGTTGCCCCTAAGGAACTTCCAGTGGCTTCTCTGGCTGGGCTGAGCCTTCAGGCATGCGGCATAGCCAAGTGGCTGTTCCAGAGTACGTTGGCCGTGTTTGTAGAGGCATCTTGTCTGACTTTCCCTTTCGTCCCCCGTGTCTGACTTTGGTGGACAGATGGCCTGTGAGATTTGGTGAAATGCTACACACAAGTCCCCAGGGCAAGCTTGTTTGGGGTTTAGAAAGTGCTGCACACGTGACCCTGGCATGGTAGTGCAAGACTCTAATCCTAACACTTGGGAGGCCGAGGCAGGAGGACTGCCTTGATTTTGAGGCCAGCCTGGATGGAGTACATAATGAGTTCAAAGTCAGTCTGAACTACATAATGAGACCCTGTCTCAAACATAGACAGACAAATAAACCCCAAACCAAACCAAGCCAAACTAGAAAGTACATGTGTTACACAGCAACTATGATGCCTCGGGGTCGAATTCTCTGGAGAGAATTGATCCATTCCACACATTTCCAGGGCTCCCCGTGAGCCACAGGGTAGAATTAGTCTACAGAGTGCCTTAGTTCAGTCGGGCAACTGAGTCAGGGAACACAGCAAGTTCAAGAGTGGTCTCCATAGAAGACGAGGCTGGGCCACCACTTCCTCTAAGTGGGAGGTTATTCCAGAAGTTCCATCCAGCCGCCATTCAGTGAGCCTGGGAGGCCGGCAGCGGTGTTTCAGTGTGCCGGAGGGAGGAGGCCGCAGGCCCTGGCACACAGGAGCGACGCTGTCCTAGCTAGACGGGAGGGAGGCAGGGATAGAGGGGCAGAAGGCCCGGGCATTGCATTTTTCCAGGAAAATAGTCCAGTGCCACAAAATCAGTTTTGCCCTGCTCTAAAAGTTCATTCCTTGTAGGATTTTCATCTTAGCTTTATGTACCTGCTGCTAATTTGCACTTTAACAGAGCCTGTGGGAGAAGAGGACAAGGGAAGAGGACAGTCCCTGACCTGAGGGTCATTCTGGTTGACCTGGCCACATTAGGACTCAGTTTCTCCTTGTAGGGTGTGCTTGTGAGGGTTGATGGGGGGGCAGTTTGTTCCCTTCCTGAGGTCAGGAAGTTGCAAGACCATGCAGTCTAGTACTAACACATTGCTTTTTTTTTTTTTTTTGTCTTTTTGAGACAAGGTTTACTATGCAGTTCAAGCTGGCCTTGAGCTTACTGTGTAGCCCAGGCTGGTCTTGAACTTGCAGTGATCCTCCTGCCTCAGCCTCCCTGAGTGCTGGGATTATAGGTGTGTGCCACCACGCCCAACTTGTTTTACGTTTTGAGACAGCCTTTCACTATGTTCAGCTTTGAACTCACTGTGTAGCCCAGGCAGTCCTCCTGCCTCAGCCTTCCAAGTGCTGGGATTATAGATGTGTCACCATGCTCCACACATTGCTTGTTTTGTTCCTTTAAAATTCCTTGTGTTTATTAAGAAAAGCATTAAACTTAATTTGACAGTTGATTAATCTGTGACAAAGACTATTATCTGGCTAAGATTTTTCTTATACATACAGACTTACTGAAAGAAAACATTAATTGACCTAAACAGACATCACATTTCCTTGTATTTATTCTCTATGATGTGTAAGAATATTAAAATCTTTTAACTTCCATTTATTAACTAAGTTATATTTTATGGACTTTTGGTTATGGTTATTTAGTGGAAAAATGTTCTATGTCAGCAATTCTCAGATGAGATTTAATAAGCAGCCCATAGATGGTCTCATTGCTTCTATGACTTAAAGCTCTAAAACTGGAGAATGCTTTATATAAACCTCACATTTCAACTGCCATATTTTACAGAGAAAGAGTATTTTCAGTTTCCTTTGGGCTAGAAGGGATTAGTTTGGAGTGGGAATCAGCAATAAGACTTACTGTCTGAGAATTAGGGATCATTGAGTATATTTTGTCCAGTAATAGTTTCGGAACTATTGAAGCTGCTATTAACTGTGAATATGATATACAGTCACATTAACCATGGAATCTGCAGTGAATGGAGGTGAAAATGCACCAGTCTTTGCTTTGCTGGCTGTCAAGAAGCTTTGCTGGCCAGATGTGGTAGTGAATATCTGTAATCCCAGCACTCGGGGAGGCTGAGGCAGGAGGATCACCAAGAGTTCCAGGCCAGCCTGGGCTATACAGTAAGGCCCTGTCTCAAAATAGAACAAAACAAATAAAAAAGCTGTGCTTGGGGGGAGGCAATGTGCACAGTTGTGTAAGAGGAGGCCCTACACCTGGAACTGCTGGGATGGTGCCGGTGGTAGTTTTTAGGCGGGAATAGACACAGGTGGTCAGTGTAGCCGGGGACAGGGTATAAGATGCCAAAGGCCGGAAAGAAAGCTGCTGAACAAGACAGGTGGAAAGTGGAGTTTTCAAATCAAGTACTGTTAACAAGTCAGGTATAAGCCGGACCCAGCCGCAGTCATTTCTAAATGATTTGAGCCCTGCTTCAGTGACAAATGTGTCTTCTGTGTGTGTGAGTGCAGTTATGACAGCATTCTGCATTGGGAGGATTTTGATGATCGCAGTCCATTTTATTTTATTTACCTATTTTATTTATTTGTATTTTTGAGGCAAGGTCTCACTGTGTAGCTTAGGCTGGCCTTGAATTTGCTATGGGCTCCTCTTGGGTCCACTTTGTATCGCTGGCCCCTGAACCAGCGGCGGTTGTCAAGCCCACGCCAGCCCCAGGTCCAGCTCCTGATCTTGGGAAAGGAATACTTCTTTGTGTGTGTGTGTGTGTGTGTGTGTGTGTGTGTGTGTGTGTGTCTTCTTTTTTGGTACCAAGAATTTAACTCATGGCTTCATACTTGCCAAGCTTTGCACCACTAAACTACATCCTCAGCCCTCGTTGTTCATTTCAGAAGTAGGTTTAACTCCTTGCCATCAAGGAGGAAAAATAAACGTGGAATGGCCCTACCGCCAGGCCCCATGGTGGCAGCTGGCCCTGGTCTCTGGGTCCAGGCATTGAAATGCTGCCTGGGTCACCACTGCTGAGGGTTGAGTGCCAGGGAAGGGTCCCTGCCTTTGTGCTTTGGCTGTGCACCATCGCAGGTGTGGGGTATAGTCGCTTCTTGTGACACTAAGTAGGTGTGGTTGGTGCCATCCTGTATGTGCTCCCAGGAGGCACTGTCTGGTCCCCGGTGGAGCGTTTGAGAGGATCGGCCTGAGAGTCCTTGTGAAGAAAGCCCAGCACATGGGCCGGAAGCAAGAAATCCTTCTCGTAGATTTTATGTGTGGATATTTGCATCCTGTGGTGGAAGTTGAAAAACTGTCCTGTAGCTTACTGTACAGTTTTTAGCTGAGGGAGGGAATTCCTCTCCTCTTCATTCATTTCTTTAATTTTTTTTTGTAGCTGCAAATGAACCCAGGGGCCTTCTACCCTTAAGCTACATCTCCAGCCTTTTTATATTTTGACATAAGGTCTTATTAAGTTGTTCACGCTGGCCTCACACTTGTGATCCTCCTGCCTCAGCCTTCCAGGTAGCTGCAATTAGAGGCATGAGCCACTGTGCCTGGCTTGAGGGAGAGAATTCCTCACCAGGAGCTTTTTATTCCACTGTCTTTCTCTAAATGTTGGAATTGGGATTTACTTACCATGGATGACAGTTGGTCACAAATTAACAGTCGTGCTGCGGGGCTGGGGTTCACAAAGGAGTTAGGTGGTCCTGACAGTGTGTGCTGGAAAATTACTGCTCTTTTCTGTTTGCTCTGCGGTGCCTGGATCCAACTGCCCCCAGGCCTCTCTGGTGAGAGGGGTGCACAGCCCTGCTTTGCTCTGAATGGGAACGTGCTGCTCGAGTGCATGGGTTGGTCTCGGGTTTTATCATCTTCTCTCCTTTATAAGGTAGTGGCCTGGGAGGCCCAGCCTCTGCAGATATCTTTCCTGTGCCAGATGTCTTCTGCAGATTTTTCTCTTAAACTTCCCTGCAGTGAGGGCAGAAGGGAACGAACCAGGCCAAGGTCGAGGTCAAGTTGAGCAGCTGGGCTTTGGTCTGGGCTCAGTCTGGCTGGGCCATCAGCGTGGGTGCTCTCCGTGCACCTCTGAGATCCTTAGAGAGAAGTTACTGCTTTCTTAAAGAGACGTGAATAATTTTGATTAGTAATTTCAGGTTCAAATATCATCCCGCTGGGGAAACAGTAACCAAGTATGTAAGATACTTTATACAACTCTGCTGAGCAGCAGCAATATTTGACTTTGAAATAAAAATGTATTAGCCAGGCATGGTGGTGCACACCTCTAATCCCAGTGCTCTGGGAGGCTGAGGCAGTAGGTTTGCAAGTTCGAGGCCAGCAGAGTAATTTCAGGATGACCCTGCCTCACAATAAAAAAAGGCTGGAGATGTAGGTCAGTGGTAGGGCACCCCACGTTCCACCCTCAGAGCCACAAAACTAAATTGGCAGATTGAAAAAGATTGATAAATGGGTAATATTAGGTAGAAAAATATATTATTAGTAAATTTAGTGAAATTATCAGTATTATTAAGTAGTAAAAAATACTGTCAATTTGGTAAGGCAGTTATAACACGGTTCTTTTAAAATATCAAGTGCGAGTTTGCAATTTTTTTTGTTGTTGCTTTTTGTCTTTTTGAGACAGGGTCTCGCTGTGCAGCTCAGGCTGGCCTTATGCTCTCTTTATAGTCCAAGCTGGCCTTGAATTCACAGCAGTACCAGTGCTGGGATTATAAGCGAGCCACCATGCCCGCTCGAAGGGTGAGAATTAAACCCTGCACCTCTGGCTGAGCTTTGTAGCTTTGAGAATGTTCCAGCTGCCCTCCGTGGGCTGTGGGAGCTCACTGCACAAGTATTCCTTGGTAACCAGGCACCCATTTTTCTGCAGTTTTGTCTGTAACACTCCTTGCTAAATGAATCGAAAAAGAATTAAAGCATTCATCTCTCCCCAGGGGCTGCAGAGAGCTTTGGTCAGGTATCATTTATAACCCGTGATCCCTGTAGCCTCCGAAGGTCACATAGCCAGGTGGTGCCCCGGGGGGCCTGGGGTGGGTGTCTCTGCCGGGGGACAGGCCCTGTGCAAATCGCCCTGTGCCTGGGACAGAAACACTCCCTGGCATTTTATCTGTGTGCCAGGCTCCTGTCTGCAGCCCCTCTAATAACTTGGTCTGCGGGTGAGGTCATGTGTCTTCTGGGGGCTGCAGCCTGAGGGCTTGCATACTTTCATTTTGATCTCAAGGCTGTGTGTGTGTGTGAGAGAGAGAGAGAGAGAGAGAGAGAGAGAGAGAGAGAGAGAGAGAGAGAGCTGGTAAGTGGTAAACACATTGTACTGCATTAGTAGCCAGTGGCTTCATGTGTATATTAGGAAACAGTAAAACTCTATTACTTTTTAAATAGTTTGTAATGGAGATGTCCACCCAATTCATCACAGCCCTGTGGTTTGTTTAATAAGTGACTATTCTGAAAGCTCAAATCAGGGCGAAGCTGTTTACCTTTGCTTGCAGCTTCAGCTCAGAACACAACTGTCCTTCACACATGAGGGCTGCTTTGGGATTTTCTTTTTCCCTCTCACTTCTGTAAAAATGTATAAAAATTGTCACAAAACATGAAATAATGTTATGAGAAAACATGGCCAGATTTAAGAAATCTGGCTTAGAATGCTCTGAAATGTTACTGCCAAATGAATCTTCAAAGAAAATGAATTCCTTTACTGGAACAAAAGCAATTTATTATGCATTTCGTGGGTGCCTGCCAGGAGAGTTACTAGCATTGTGAGGAGCTAATGGGTATGAATTGAACACAGTATGACCCGGTAGTCCCGTTCCTGTTTAGACCCACCTGTTCATTTTCTCTGAAATGGCAAGGATTCCAAGACAAATGTTTAGCCAGGCGTGCTGTGCCTGTAATCCCATCACTCAGGAGGCTGAAGCAGGAGGCTACTTAGTGAGTCCAGGCCAGCCTAAACAACATATTGATACCTTGTCTCAAAAAAAAAAAAGGACAGGTGTTACCAGTATAACAACAATCCAGCCACCTGTCACACTTGGCTTGATAAAAATCCAGTCCTGAAAAATTGTGGAAGTGATGACGAAGAAGTTATTTTAAATTTATTTTTGGTTTTTTGGATGCAGAGTTTTGCTATGCAGTTCAGCATGGCCTTGGACTCACTATGTGTAGCCTAGGCTGGCCTTGAATTGAAAGCAATCCTCCTGCCTCAGCCTTCTGAGTGCTACTATTACAGATGCGTGCCCCCACATCGGGCAAAGATGTTTTATTGATCTGAGATTTTGAGAGCCATTTGAACAAGTAAACCATTAAGCATTGATTTCAATGTTCTGTAGGGGCTTGGGGCCTGACAGGGTTTCCCCAGAGCTGGGGCATGTGCTATGGAATCCTGATTTTTCTTTTAAGCACAAAGACTTTACATTTAAAGTTCTCTTTAAACTAAGTTGCTTGGTTTGTAGTGAAGTTGGTGCTGGGAGTTCTCAGATTAGTAGCTGTTAGGAAACAGATTCAGGCCGCCTCCTGCGTGGTCCTGCGGTGGTAGCAGAGGGTCAAGCTTTCGTAAAAAGCTGGTGCTCCTCCTTCTGGGAAAGGGGAGACATAATTCTGAGCACCTGGCCCTTGGGAAGTGTGGCGTGGCGTGTGGGAGATGCCTGCAGACCTTCGAAGCTCGAGCAGAACCTTGTTACCTAAATACAACCTTGGAAGTTGGGTGACGTGTGTGCTTTATTTGCATGGAACTTTTGTTTTTTAACCCCAAGACATTAGAAATCTTTTTCTTTTTCCTTTCCTTTTTTTTTTTTTTTTAAACAGTCTTGCTATGTATTCCAGACTGGCCTTGACTTCACTCTGTAGCCTAGGCTGGCCTCGAACTCCTGCCTTAGTGCTGGGTTGACAGGCGTGCGCCACCATGCCCAGCAAACTTTGCTAAAGTGGAAATTTAGAGATGGAGAGTTGGTCTTTCAGGAAATCAGATTTTAAAGATTCTCACGTCTGCCTCAGCTGTTTTCCCCTCCCTTCCACCTCCTGGTACCTTCACCCATTCTCTGAAGGTGGGAGTGTGACCCAGATGCTGCTGGGTCCTATGACGGGCGCTTTCATTCACAGGCATGGAGATTAAGATGCATATGCAATCTCCTGAAAAGTCAGTTTTGTTATAAAAGTTGGGATCACAGGTACAGCTCTTCCTCAGGACCTTTTGTCCCTGACTGGAAGGTGAAAACAGAGTGCTGTGTTCTGGATCAGCCCAGTGGGTGGCCTTTCCCTCCTCTCCTCAGGGGCGGGCCCTCCTTGTGGCCACTGTTTCTGCTCATCACAGTCGCTGCTAACTGAGGGTACTGAGAACTCTGAGCGAGGCCTCACCACACACCCTCCTCTGCGCCTGTCCACACCCTGTGAAACAGCCCGCTGCTTTGCCAGAACAGCCTCTGGGTGCAGACTGGGTTCCCTTCCCGCTTGGGTGGCTTACCCTCTGCCCACTGCTGTGGTCTGCAACTCAACCATGAGGGCAGAGTCCAGCCTGGGCCCATGGTGGGCAGTTGGCAGCTGTGACATCTCCAGGGTAAATCTGCTGAGGACTGTGAGGCCATCGGTGAAGGACCAGGACTCCGGGGAGAGCGCGCTCCGGTTAGCTCGCTTTATAAGGGCTGTGGGTGGTTCCCTTTCATATGCCCCTGTGGTGGAGACAGACTTCACTTTTCTGTGTTCCATGCGTTGCTCTCTAAACTACTATGGAGTCGCTTTTTGTGTCTGGTCTGTTTCACCTCCTGCCAAACTGAAATGAGTGTGGAAATGAGCTTATGCTCCCCTTGGCGGGAACGCATGCGGGCTGGTCTTGTCCCTTGGAGAAAGGCAGCTGTCAAGCGCTGCAGGAGTCCTTGGCCGTGAGGGAGGATGGCTCTCACAGGAGAGAGCACTGTGTTCATGCATTTGCTCAGACCTGAACGGAGGACTCGGGCTCGGAGGTTTGCAGGCGACAGTCTCGCTCTGCGCATGACCATACTTTTCAGAGCCAGACTTGCTTAAATCAAAGCACGGTTCTTGTGTGTGCTAAGGGAGCTCTCCTAGCAGACTCCTTTTGGTTTTCTTAAAAAAGAAGTTTATAGCTGAGCATGGTGGCACAACTATAATCCCAGCATTCAGGGAGGCTGAGGCAGGAGTATAGCCTGGGCTCCATAGTGTGAGATGAACTGAACTACACAGTGAGATGCTGTCTCACAAAACAAGCAGAACAGGAGTGAAACTTCTGGGAAGCTCACAAGCAGCTGCACAGTCCACTGGGCACTTGAATTCATGCGTGTATAACATCACAGGTCTTGGATTTTTTTTTTTTTTTTTTTTTGAGACAGGGTCTTGCTATGCAATTCAGGCCAGCCTTCAGCTCACTTTGGAGCAACGATCCTCCTACCTCAGCTTCCCGAGTGCTAGGATTATAGGCGTGAACTACCACGCCCGGCAAGTCTTGGATTTTTAATTTTATTTTTGTTTTTTCTTCCTTTTTTTCTTCTTCTTTTTTTTTTTTTTTTGGCGGTACTGGGGATCAAACTCAGGACCTTGAGCTTGCCAGGCAAGCGCTTATTCCACTGAGCTATATCCCCAGCCCTTGTTTTGTTTTTCTGAGACAAGGTCTCACTTTGTAGTGCAGGCTGGAACTCCCAGAGATCTGATTGCTGGATTATAGGCCCATACCTATAAACTCCTGGGCTGCGCCTGGAGTTTCCGTCCGGGTCTCCTCTCCGAGACATGCCCTGCAGTCTTGGATTTTGTAGATAAACTCTACAGGAAAGCTGTCCGGGTGTGCCTGGTTCCCAGGCCAGGGATACTACCCTGTGTAGGCCACATCAGCTGCTGCTGTCTCTGAATCATTTCTTCCTTTCCGAGGGAGTTTTCCAGCCTACCGCCTCTCCTCCCCGACTATGAGGCCCGGCTGGGCTTCACGCCTCGGCGTGCTGATAACGTTCTTTCAACAGGAAGCACCATTCTCAGCTGTCCCGCCGGGCTGTAGAGATAAGCGGGATGGAAAGGCAGATCCAGCTCCACCCTGGGCTGCGGCTTTGATCCCAGAAAGCTGGGGCCTGCTGTGGCTAGCAGCTGCTGGCCAATAGGGAAGGACATGTGGGCTGCAAAGTGAGGTGGGTTGAGGTTGGGTTAGGTGCCCGATCTAAACTAAGAAGTTCAGGATTTAATTCCATATAGGAAAACATTAACCAACTAAAATCTGTGTGTGTATGTATTTGTGTGGTGCCGACTCCAGGGTCAGCATAAAATTTCTTTGATTTTTCCCCCAAAATGGTATGGATTCTTCATAGGTCGCTCATGAACATCACCCAGGAGGGAAAGGGACATTAAATGAACCAGGGGCCTCAGGGGAGTTGCTGGTGATCCTCTTGTCTCAGCCTGCTGGGTGCTGGGATGACAGGCGTGTGCCACCTCTCCTGGGCTG
Organism: Dinomys branickii; assembly: GCA_004027595.1. Taxonomy (NCBI): domain Eukaryota; kingdom Metazoa; phylum Chordata; class Mammalia; order Rodentia; family Dinomyidae; genus Dinomys; species Dinomys branickii. The sequence goes on from PVLD010007835.1 coordinate 40,815, forward strand.
TCCTGTATGTAGCCTTTCTGTAGTGGATTTGCTGGTGTTGCAGTTCAAGTGACTCAGGTGCAGGGATATCATCCTGTGTTGGTGTTTTACTTGTGTGTAGCTATGTGTTTCAGGTGTGCATGGCTGCCCATGCCCAGGCTGTGTCAGGAGGCAGACAGATGCTTTCTGGGGTGGTCAGGGTGCCTCCGGCACCCCCACGCCAGTGCCCCCACTTTGGTTCCTTGCTGGCTTTGCAGGAAGCTTTCAGCTCCTGTGTAGGACAGCTCCACCCTTGGGCGCTGTGCCTGGAGTTTCCATCCGGGTCTCCTCTTCTCTCCCAAGTTGGCCTTTGCTCCCCAAAGTCAGCCACTCAGGGTGGTCTGGATGCCAGGATCCTGGCCTCTGAGGGCACCGTTGCCACCCTCCCAGTCCCCTGTGAAGTAGCTGTGCATGGGACGTGGAGCTCTCCTTCTGCTGCTTTGCATGGAACAGCATGTCGCAGGGCTTTCCCCATCCTGTGCCCCGAGCTTGTTATTTATTAGTGGCCTCACAGGGTGGAGGTCCCTGCCTTCCCAGCCTTGCCCCGCTGGTAGACCTCAGGTCGTTCCCGTGGCTTCCCTGTGGCGGTGGCCTTTCCTTTCTTTTGGATTATTTCTGCATGAAATGTCTCAGAAGTCTTCTTGGACACTGCTGCCTGTGGACACTCCAGCCCCGCCAGCCAGGAACAAGGGGACTGGTGTGATCACCTGACGTCAGCCTTCTGAACTAGTAAAAGGATTTCCCTTTGCGGTATTTTGTGTTTGTTACATGCTTTATTTAGTTGTCAAGGCTTGGACTCTAGTTCTTCTCCCCTTTCCCCCCTTTTTGGAAAGATTCAGCTTGTTGCTTTGTGTATGTGTGTGTGTGAGACAGGGCTCACTCTGTAGTTCAGGCTGGCTTTGAATTCACTGTGTAGCCCAGGTTGGCCTCAGACTCACTAAGAGCCTCCTGCCTCAGCCTTCTGTGTGCTGGGATTACAGTTGTGTACCACTAGGCCTGGCCCAGCTGTTACTCTTGATCTCACTGGAGCTGAGGTCTGCCTGGGATTGGGGGGTTGTCTGCCCTCTGTGGACCCCTGGGCCTGCATAATGCCTAACATTGTCTGTAAAAGGAAGATAAAAGGTATTTCGACAGACAGCTTTTGGGATTATTGCTCAAGTGTAAGAATAACATCAAGGTGTTAAGATTTCTTTAATGTGGCTTTTTTCAAAAGAGCCATAGGCCTTTTGAGTGGTTGCTGGAGCCTTCAGTATCTCTCTGTGAAGAACTGGCAGTCACAGTTGGGGTAGGGTGACCCTTGGCGGCCTGCTCCTCTGGTGGAACCCTTCAGCTTTTGTTCCTGGCTGAGGGAGGGAACTGGGGTGAACACAGACCTAGGTCCTTCGCTTTATGCACAGAAGCAGTAGTTTGTATGCACGTCAACACTACTGTTGCTGGACCCCGGGGGAAGGGCTTACATATGGCTCTGTTAGCTGATTTAATTGGTGCAGCCATCTTAGGCTATAGGTCCTCCTTTGTTTTTTGAGGTAGAGTCTTGCTCTGCAGTCTAGGCTGGGCCCAAACTCTCGGTGATCTTTCTGCCTCAGCCTTACACCAGGCCACAATCCCATTTAATTATCATAAGCATTCCCGAGGCGGCGGATTTCAGGGTCTGAGGGCCCGTGTACGGAGGAGGAGTACCAGGGAGCTGACCTTACTCAGAGGTGGCTGCCCTGGCCATGGTTGGCCCTCTCAGGAAGCCTTTTGCTGCTACAGGCCCCTTTCCTGACCCTGCTCTCCTGCTCTGCTGCCTTTTGTCACTCAAGGTCTGAGACTGTTCTGTTTCCCTCTAGCTGGGTCGTCCTGGTCCTGGCGGGGACCTTGTTGGTGACCACAGAGTAGCAGCTGTATGCACTCACCCCGGTGAGGTGGCTGCTTCCCAGGCAACCTGCAAGCCTAGGAGACAACTCTGAGGGCACCTGAGGGAAGGGGTGGACTGAGGGGTGTGTTGGGGTTAAATCTGGACCCACACTGGCTTTGCTTATAGTAGTGGCTCTAGTATTAAGAGCTACAATTGACTGCTGTTGGTTTTTTGTTTCGTTTTGTTTTGTTTTTGGTACCAGGAATAGAACTGAGGTCCTTGCGCTTGCCAGGCAGGCACTGTGCCGGAGCTATATCCCCAGCTATTTGGAGATAGGGTCTTGCAACTGAGTATGTAGCCCAGGCTGGCAGCAATCCTCCTGCCTCAGCCTCCGGAGTGCTGGGTCCACAGGAGTGTGCCACCATAACTGACTCATACTTTAGACAGCTTACGTTACTTTGTGGAACTTTTTCTTTTTTGATGCCTTTCAGTGTAGACTTTTATGCTTGTGTTATTTACACCAAGATTGGGGCAGGGGTGCTGTTGTTGCTGGATTCTCAGGCCCCACTTTTGCTGGGAGAGAGTTGGAGTCTGCTGGGGAGGAAGTGTGCGGGGCTGAGAGCAGGGTACGTGATGCGACCTGGCGACCGCTGCCCAGACCCCTTGATTGCCTCAGAGAACCGCTGTGTCGTGCGCATGTGTTTGTGTGCGCGCACATGCTTATTATTTCACGGCGGAGTTCTTGGACTTGGCCAGGTTAGCAGACTGGACTCCACCCACCTCCTGTCCTCTGCCCGGCTCTGCAATCCTGCCAGGTGGTTCCAGAGGTTGCTGTGTGCTTGTTTTTATGGGCATCAAACCCCAGGACCTGATCATTCAAGGCAAGTGCTTTATCACTGAGCCGATTGCTGAGCTCAAAAGTTAACAGAGGAGCCGGCCATGGTAGAGCACACCGGTAATCCCAGCACTCGGGAGGCTGAGGCAGGAGCATTGGCGTGCCTTAGAGGACAGGCTGAATGACATAGTGAGACCCTGTCTCAAAAAACAACAGGTCACAGAGAAATGTGTGTGCCAGGCTCAGGTTGGTGGCTCTGCATGCCGGCTACAGCCCAGTGGAAAGTGCCTGCTGGCTGGGAGCAGGAAGGGCCAGCCAGCTGGGTTTCTCCTCTCTCCTGGGCTGCCCAGCTGGCCTGTGTCCCATGTGTTGAACAAGCAGCATCCGGCCAGCTGACATAGTGATGTAACCATCTCTCCTTTCTGTCCCCATGTTCTCCAGGCGGGGGCCCCCGTGATGTCCAGCGCGGCCGAGGGTGCCAACCCCGAGAGCAATGAGCTCAAGTATTCGGGTCAGGATGGGCTCTACATCAGTCTGGCCTCGCCAGCCGAAGTCACGTCGTCTGTGCGACAAGATTCCTGGTGCGCTCTGGCCTTGGCCTGAGCCGTGCTGCTGGGAGGCAGGGAGGACTTTGCTGGGGTCTGCACCTCTGAGTCCCCATGGTGGTGACCACGCAGACGGAACATTCCTCGGATGCGGGATTCTGTGCCTTTGCTTTGAAAGAGACCTACCAGCCGGAGGCTCACCAGTGCTGAAGAAGGGCTCTTCCAGGCCCGTAAGGGCCAGGACCACCTCCAGCCGACCTGCAGACCGGGACAGGCCCTCCCTCACCTGCTGAGAAGCATGGAGAGTTTCATGGAAAGATTTCATAGCATCGTCCCAAAGCGTATGCTTCTTCTGATCCATTGGTTATTCCAGAATTTCTTCACATCGTGGGAGGCCTCTTGGCGCACGTCGTAGGGTCTGGGTCGGCTCTGAGGCCTCGCGGAGAGCGCCGCTCAGCTTGTAAGGCTGGGTCTAACTCTTAACTACACTGACTGATGTCCAAGTTCAGCTCGCGTGACCGCTGTGAGATCGGTTGCCATTTGTAAACAGGGTAGCAAACAAAATATTTTTCTTCCATGTATACAATAATTTTTTTTAAAAAGTGCAATTTGCGTTGCAGCAATCAGTGTTAAATCATTTGCATAAGATTTAACAGCATTTTTATAATGAATGTAAACATTTTAACTTAATGGTACTTAAAATAATTTAAAAGAAACATTGTTAACTTAGACATTCTTATGCTTCTTTTACAAACACATCCCATTTCTATATTCCCAATGGTTGAAGAAAAAAAAAACGATTTCAAGAACAAATCTTCTCAGGAAAATTGCCTTCTTCCACTTGCTAAGGATTTTTATACAAGAACCCCATTGTACCCCCTTTCTTGGACTGTGGAATATGTGCTGGAAGAACTTTACTACCTAACGAAAGGCATTTGTAAATATCTGGGCATCTGTAAACACTCGGAGGTTGTACAGTGTGACTAACCCACAGGTTGGTTTACGTTTTTTTTTTTTTTTAAATGGGATGTCCTATGAAAAACTATCTCACCAGAGTTTTTAAAATAAAAAGGGTATTGTTTTGTGTTCTTTCCCTTTCATCTTTCTTTTGATGCTACCTGTGGCTGCGATCTTTGTGTAACACAAGTGTGGGTGATACTGTGAACTGTCTGAGGGCCGCCTTCCAAGGCCTGTCCTTTTGGCTTTTTTTTTTTTTTTTAAATCTTTTTGAGACAGGGTCTAACTATGCAGTTTAGGCTGGCTTGAGCTCACTTTGTAGCCCAGGCTGGCCTTGAACTCGCAATGATCCTCCTGCCTCAGTCTCCCGAGTGCTGGGATTATAGGCGTGCGCCACCATGCCTGGCTATTAGGCCTGGCTTTTGGAGATGTTATCCATCTTGGTTTCTGTGAAGTTGGCGCTTTCCATGTGTATTGGCAACCAATTTTATAAGTGAAAAGGACTCAATATTTTTATTTTTTTGAGACGGGGTCTTGCTGTATAGTCCAGGCTGGCCTTGATCTTGTAGTAATCCTCCTGCCTCAGCCTCCCGAGTGATGAGATCACCACGCCGCCATACTTAGCTAGGACCCTAGAAACCTAGAACCATGTTGAATGGCGTTATCTGAGATTATAAGCACTTTGCTTAGGAGCAATGCCGAGGCCCATTTTAGGCTTGTGAGTGAAATGTGCTGTTTGGCCTGAGAACAAGGATTTCCTCTCTGGTTGCTTCATTTTGCGGAGCGACTCAACAACTCAGCTCAGTGAGGCTGCAGAGCTCCTGCCCTTTGGGGGCTGCTCGGGGATCTCTGAATACTTTCTCTTTCCTCGTTGGGAGGAAGCTGTGGGACTCAGGAGCTGCTGACCCTCCAGGAACGTGGCATTTAGCGGCGTTCCGGGCCTCCTCCTGTGCCTTTGCTGAGCCTGCTCGCGCTATGGCCCTGAGTGCAAATGTGAAGAGAAGGGAAGTCTTCCTTAGTGGTGGTACTGTGGGTGCAGTGGTGCTGTTCTGTAAAATAGGTGGGCTGGTGTCCGGGTTTAGGGCTGGTGTGTGTGTGGATTTGGGGACGCATGGAGCCCATGCATGTGCACCCTATGACTGCGATCCTCCTGCCTCAGCCTCCCCAGTGCTGGGGTCATAGGTGCATGCTCCCATGCCCGGAATTAGCATTACATGTTAACTGTGCTATATGGTGGCATGGATTTCTGCCAGCTGGGTGCTTTGAAGAACATTTTATCTGTTTGGAGTATCAGCAATGTATGGTCTCTGACACTCTTAATGTCTCTTAGGTCAGCTTTACCTTTTAAAATTTTGTTTTTCCGGCACTAGGGATTGAAACCAGGGCTGGGCACGTGCTGTCAGGTGCTGTAATACCCAGGGATGCTAGGGGTGGGGTCGTATGTGGCAGTCCATCCACTGTCTGCCTTGGGCTGATTGTTTTATAGAGGAGGGCTGCTCTGACTGACACCAGGAGAAAATTATTGCCCTTCCCAAGCCAATATCCTCCTCATTTATGGTTCTTGTTATTTTGAGAGCTTTCTGGAGGGTTGGGAATTAAGATGCTTTGACTGGAACGTGAGTTTTTCTTAGGGTGGCTTCCAGGTGATCCTTTGTGGGGATGATTTTGGGGACCACACCTGGCAGCCCTCAGGCGAGTTTGGGTCAAGGGAGCCCCGTCCTCTCCTGCCCTGCATACTGACTAGGAAATGCTTGCTGGGGGCAGCCGGGAAGGGTCCCTGTTAGCTTTTCCCAACAAATTCTGCTCATCTGGGCCTTTTAAATGGCAACTTCTGTATCTGGATTGCACAAAGCAGAAGTTTGCTGACTTGTTTCAACTAAACCCGCTTGGCATTCCCTCCCCTAACATGTGCTCCAGACGCGAAAGCAAGCCTATCCGGGGGGGGGGGGGGCGCAGGTATGCGGCCATGGGACGCCTGACCGATGTCCCTGCTGCCTGTTCACTGCTTCTCGGCATCTGTGGGAGATGGAGCTCTGGTCCCTTGGCATTGCTTCTTTGTGCCATGGCCATCAAAGCAGAGGGAGCCACTCCTCTCCCCCTGTGAATAAGTTAGTTAACTTCTCACTTGTGGGAAATGTCTTCCCTGGGCCCTGGGAATTTGGTGTAATTTCAGATCTCAGATAAAGGGCAGCACAGCAAGTCTAGAGACCCTGCCGGATGTTGCACGGGGCATCGGAGCATAGGAGCTCAGTTTGGGCTCCGTAAAGCCACTATTAGGGGTGACCTGGGGGAGGGAAGTGCGGACAGCAGACACTTAATCAGAACTTGGCAGCAGCGGGCAGTGAAAGTGCACATTGTTTCTGTTGGAAACCATAAGAAGTCCTCTTGGTGGTAGTTGTCCGTTGCCTCCAAGCTCTAACTAGCAGTCATATGGGAATTCATTTCCTTTTGTGTATGTGTTTTGTTTTGAGACAGGGTCTATGGACCCAGGCTGGCCTTGAACTTGGAGCAATCCTCCTGCCTCAGCCTCCAGAGTCCTAGAATGGTGGGCATGGCCCACCATCCCTGGCAGGGGTTTGGTTATTTCAACGAGGGAGAAATCTAGGGAATTGCTGAGTGAGCCTGGGGGATGACCCTAGATGGCTCTGAAGGACGGGAGGTTGCCGTGCGTGTTGATGCGGGAACTGTTATCCCTGAAGCAGCCTCGATGCCCTGGGTGTCTGACCCCCAGTGTCGCGAGCTGCTGTCGTCACCTTCCTCTCTCCATCATGGCAAAGCGACTGTCCATCACTGATGTCACCGTTTTATTGAAGCAGATACTTTTGTGTTTGTCTTGGTGACCTTTTGTGGGTAAGCTTAACATGTCAGGCCGAGCTTGGTGCTGCACACCGACGATCCCAGCACTCTGTAATGCTTGTGCCAGGCATGGCACCATGTACCTCTGCTCCCAGCACTCGGCCGGCTCAGGCAAGAAGATTGACAGGAGTTCAAGGCCAGCCTGGACTGTACAGTGAGTCCCTGTCTCCAAAATGAAAAGAAAGAAAAGAAAGTTTTTGAAAATGGCTAAATTACCTGGCACTGTGGCACAGACCTATAATCCTAGTACTGGAGGGGCTGAGGCAGGAAGATTGCTGTGAGTTTGAAGCCACCCTGGGCTACATAGATGCTGTCTCAAACCCGCTATGTCCTCCAAAAGTGGCTAAAACTATAGCAGTTAGCAACAGATAATGTTTACTTATAGAAGTGCTTATGTTTCAGCTACTGGTGGATCCTCTTAAGATAACTGTTCGGACATCTGCAGTGTGGGAAAGGGGGTCACTCCCTGGACACCCAGCAGTGAGGGCTCGAAGATTCCTCCCACCTGCGTTGCTGCCCACAGGCTCTGCAGATCCTGGGCGAGGCGGGTGAGCTGGGGTGGCCCTGGCCCCCTGAGGCTGAGGCCCCCACAATGCAGGGCTGGTGGTGCTGAAGTCTGCTGATCTCTTCCACTGCTCCAGCTCCTCAGGGCTTGGTCTGTGAAGGGTGAGGGCACTGGTGACATGAACAGGGGACGCTGAGGGGCCACTGTCCCTGGACACTGTGCGGTTGGTCTCTGACCCCACCAGAAATGGAAGAACCTGGCCTCCAGCGACCACAGAACAAGGAGACTCTGGCTCTGCTCTGTGTCTCCTTTGCTTCCTTAGAAATGACCAGCTTTGCATGGTTGGCTGCGTTCTGTGTCTTCTTGTGGTTCGAGAAGTGTCCTTTCTGTCTTCCACACAGTTGTGAGAATTCTCTCCCTTTAGCGCTCCAAGATGGAGTCGATGATGGTGACCGTGTAGGGGCTGCGTCCTGGTGACAGTTTCTGTGCAGTGCCGCATCCCTGGCGAGGTTTGCTCTGTGCTTCTGTGGGTTCTGCACCCTCCCCTGGCGGGCGGCCCAAAGCCCGGCTCCCTGTGCACGCTGTCCCTGGCATGGCTTCGTTGTGACACGGCGTAGTGCGGTGACAAAGGCGGGAGGACCTGCCCGCCGGGGTCCGGGGTTTCCAGGGTCTCAGGCCGCGGGCTTTCTTGCCGCAGTAGCTCAGAATTGGAATCCAGGTGCCCTGACCGAGGATGCTAGGACGCAGCGAGGCGCTTTTCAAGTTGGCTTCCTGCATCCCACCCTCGCCCCTGTTCCCTTTCTTTCCCTCTCACCCTCCATCCGTCCCTTCCTTTTTAAAACTTTTTGTTTTGTTTTCGGGGCTCATTGTGCAGCCCAGGCCAGGCTTGAGCTCCTGGGCTGTAGAGATCCTTCTGCCTCAGCTTTGTGAGTAGCAGGCACTTTGGGGAGACCTGCGTCACCAAGGCTGGCTGAGATATTTATTCCAAATGCCCAAGATAGTGCCAGAGAGCAGGAGTTTGGAGACACCATGCTGTCTGGGGAGCAGTTCCCTGCTGTGTATTCAAGGGTGCCAGGTGGTAGTGTTTTGCAAAAGTCTAAGAAGCTGGGGAAATTGTTAATAGTGGCTAAAACAACCCCAGTGAGCACAAGAAACACCTTTGTGGTGAGATCTTTCTGCCTAAAGAGTTCTTCAGGCAAACTTGTGTGAGGCTTTGGCAGCGGTGCCTTGGGCTTTTATCTTCTTCAGAGCCTGGGTCCCCACACGCGGTGTGACTGTTACCTCCATGAGTGTGTGCTGTTGGTGGTGCCCGAGTCAGGCCTCCACAACCCCCGGGCCTGTGACATCCATGCTCCGTTCTTGTTCTTGATCCTTCTTGCAGATAATTTTTTAAAATAAAAATAAAAATTTCATTTAATAAAAAAAAGACATTTTTTCTTTGTCCCATGATTGGACATCATGATTGGACATGTTCTTTTTTTTTTTTTTTCTTTTTGGCCCTGGGAATTGAACCTAAGGCCTTTGTGCTGAGTTGTAGCCCAACCCTTCTTTTTTTTTTTAATTTTGAGACAGACTCTCACTAAGTGACTAAGTTGCTTGACTTCTGACCCTCCTGCCTCAGCCTCCCAAATACTGAGATTACAGGTGTGCGCCCCACGCTCAGCTCTGTGGTTCACTCTGGTTTTGCACACTTGGCAGCATGCTAGAGACTGCTCGCGCTTGCTGCTCCCCTGCGTCTCCTGTGTCCTGTCAGTGCTTTTCCCGTCCTCTGCTTTCAGCCGCAGTGCATCATTAATGAGCCATGGGTGTCATTTCACCTGTGGAGTCCCCGGAGCGGTGTTTGATAGTCGTTGCTCCATTGCTCTGGGAGGTCGTCTGTGCTCCCAGGGGCAGTGTGCAGCAGAGCCTGGCTCTCTCGGCAAACCCGGCTGCTCTGGAGCATGCTGATTCTCAGCCTGTGTCCCCGGGTTTCGTTCACGTCGATCTTACTGTGAGGTTGGGAACCTTTCCCTGTGGTTGGGAGCTATGGGTAGTTCTCTCGGAAATTGCCTACCTCCGCTTGGATCCTCTACTGTTCTTATTTCTGTTGAGTTACTTGTCTTACTAACTTGAGAAATCCTTTGCATATTGAGGGAAGTAGCGTTTTGTCTGAAGTAAGATCTATTTTTTTTTTTTTTTTTGCAGTGCTGGGGATCAAACTCGGGGCCTAGTGCCCGCTAGGCAAGTGCTTTACCACTGAGGGACATTCCCCATCCTAAAATATACTTTACTTAAAAAATACATTATAATATATTTTTTGAGACAAGGTCTCATTATGTAGCCCAGGCTGGTCTTGAACTAACAGCAATCTTCCTGCCTCAGCCTCCCAAGCACTAGGATGGCAGGTGTGCTCTGCCATGCTCAGCTGTTTAAATTTTTCTCTATGTCCCTCAGCATTTAATTTTTTTTTCATCTGACTCTTGCTCATGTTTCTGGTTAAGTTTCTTTTCAGGTATCCTATACTTTTTGATGTCAGTAGAACCTCTAACTCACTGTTAAGTTCCTGAAGAATATGTTAAGTTGCTCAGAAACATTCTAAATTTTTGTAACTTTTTTCCTGTCAGTTCTCTTCTTCTTTTTTTTTTTTTTTTTTGCATTAGATTTTATTGGTACATTTTAGTTTTTATTTTGTGATCTTTTGTCTTTTTGAGACAGGGTTTCACTATATCGTTGCGTTTTAGATGTACATGACAATCACTTCATCATAGAGAATTTGTCACTGTACTTGATATAACTTGGTCCCCCCATTCTCCTCCCCTCCCCTCCCCCCTCTTGTTCCTGAGGGAACTCTGACGCAGTGTTTAGTTGTATGGCTGGTAGTTCAGGTGCTGGTGGAAATCATGCTCATGATGTTGCCTGGTTTTTATTTTGAGACAGGCTCTTACTAAGTGGCTAAGCTGCTTGAAATATGAGTTTTTCCAAGGAAGAAATTCTCAAGTTTCCAATAAAGAAATTGCTGAGCCTTGGGACAGGGTCTTGCTTTGTAGTTCAGGCTGGTTTTGAACTCATTATGTAGCCCAGGCTGGCATTGATCCTCCTGCCTCAGCCTCCTGAGCACTGGGATTACAGGTGTGCGCCACCGTGCCTGACTTGGTGTTATCTGATCAAGGAAATACACCTACTTCATGGTCAGGTATTCATTTAAGTCTTTAGAGATGGCGGACACCGTGTGAAGATGTGAAGGGGAGCTAAGTCTAGCGGGTCAGTGTGCACCTGGGTCTCAGGACTTGGGACTCCATGGCCTGGCTCTGGGCTTGGCTGAAACTGCGGAATGAACTTTGGGCCAGATCCTGGACTTCGGCAGCGGCCGGAGTTTCTCTCATCTCTGGCAAGGCTGCGGCCCTCAGGGGTGGGACTGGTGTCTCTGAGGGCAGGACAGACACGGGGCCCTCTGTGGGCTGCGGGGTGGTGCGGCTCTGCATCACAGGCTCCCAGGCTGGGCTGAGGCTCTGCCGTTTGCTGCTTGCCTAAGGCCCTGGGTTCGAGCCCCAGCACCGTGCCCCCCCCCAGGGGGCTGCTGTCTTGGAGGCCCTCTCATGGTGACCCTGCAGACACCACGGTGCCAGGAGCAGGAAGGAAGACCCTGGGAAGCAGTTTTTCGAGCGTTGCTCTTATCTCACACTGCCCGGAAGCAGGGGCTGGAGTCCGGGTCTTGGATCCGGGTGGCAGATGAAGCTCCCCATGCTCGGCCCTCCTCCTCGGCATCTCCAAGGCACGCGACAAGGTGCCACCCGTCCTGCTTAACCTGAGCCACACTGGCTTTTGTGAGGCTAGGAGCGCATGGGGTGTGCTGGGTGAGACTGGGGCTTGGAGCTGTGCTTAAGTGGGTTTGTGGTGAACCCTGCACCCAAACCAGCACTGAGGCTCGAAAGGCACTCAACAACCCCCACTGGACTGCCCATTTTCATCTCACAAAGGGGAGGGATACTGCCAACCCTGGTCAGCCACCCATTGTGAATCTCTGCTGCCTTCAGCGTGGCGAGGGCCCGGTGGGCTCCAGGCCTGGGCAGGACGCCTGAGAGGATGCTCCCGTGGGCCGCTCCCTGCATCCTGGTGTGGCCTGCAAGGTGTCGCTTGCGCCAGCTCCCAGCAGCAGTTGGGCTTCTCTAGAGGAGCAGGGCGGGGAGTGTAAATGCGATGCACGCACACAGGCAGGCGGAGAGCTTTCCTTCAGGACTGGCTCATCTGCTGGTGGCCCGGGGGAGTCTGACATCTACCATTTTTTTTTTTTTTTTTTTTGTACTGAGAATGAAACTTGGGACCTTGCGCTTGCCAGGCAGGCGCTGTGCTGCTGGGCTGAGTCCCCGGCATGAGTCTGAAATCCACAGGGCAGGCCAGGCCAGCAGGCTGGCGACACAGGTCAGCGCCCATGCTGGAGTTCAGAGCCTGAGCTCCGTGGGGGAGGAGCCTGAGGCTCAGGAATGCCTTCCTTGGGGAAACTCAGGCTTCCAGGGAGCAGGCGCGGCTTGCATGTGAAGAAGGGTAAGTGGCTTTACTCAAGTCTGCTGGAGGAATGTTAGCCTCACCTATGGCACCTTTCCAGCCACAGCTGACTGGTGATGCAGCACGTCACAGCAGCCCAGCCACGCGACTCGGTGCATAGGTGCCCTCCACAACCTGGCACTGACCCTCAGTGCTGGCCCTGTCCGAGGTCTAAGGCTCCCCTGGGGAGGATGCTGGGATGATATAGTTGGCAGGGGCCTTGGGTTGGTGTTGGAGGAGGGGGAGAGGGAGGGGAGGAGGGGGCAGGGGAAGGGGGAGGGGAGGGGAGGGCAGGGACAGGGTAGGGGTAGGGGTAGGGCAGGATTAGAGTTAGGTTACCCCAGCCTTTCTTTGGCCCTGTCCTTAGTGCTGCCCTTGCAGAGACCAAAGAATTCACAGCAGTGACTGCTTCACTTGTTTGGAAATGACTTCATATTTTCAAACTGCTTTTAACTTTGAGAATAGGTTTCATATGCTTACTGGCCAGGAAAGCGATGTCCCTTTAATCACAGTGATGTGACAGTGGCATATATGTTTCTGGTGTTAAAAATATGTGTTTTCTAGCTCATAAGGAGGGCGCAGTTCTCGCAGGAGACCTGGGGAAAAGGTGGGTTCAGCACTGTCTGCACAGCTCTCTTACAGCCTGGGGTTCCCTCGGGCTTCGGTGGTGGCTGGCTTTGTGACACGCACCTTGTACAGTGAACTCAATGAAGAGCCGCGGGGAAGGTTTGTGTTGGTCCACGGTGCCTATGGTGAGGGCTCGGCGCCGTGCGTTCCTGTCCTCTCTCTCTGTCCTCACTCTGCCCCCTCCAGGAGGGTGCCCAGCTGTTCCACGGGCTGCCTATCCAGGGCCAAAGGCTGGGGCTCCCTGCCCTTCCCCACACTGGCTCCCTGACCTCCACCGAGCAAAGCCTCAGGACCGAGCTGGTGTTGCGTGCCAGCGGGGAGAGGACCCAGACAGAGACCCTGGCTGGCCTTTCCAGGTTCTGCCCTGGCCACGGGCTGCTGAGCCCTCTCCTCTGCGGGGCCATCCTCGGGCAGCACGGGAGGGGGCTTCTGTGGCCAGTACTGCCCCAGAACCTGCAGAGGTTGAGTCCTCCTGGTCGCAGGTTCTGCTCCTTGGGGTATGGGCCCCCATAGCACAGGGCAGGAGACAGGAGCTGCACAAGACAGAGAAGCAGAGAGGCTGAGACAGGAAAGATCCACTTTTTTTTTTTTGAGATGATCTCGCTTCACTGTGTAGTTCAGACTGGCTTCAAATTCACTATGTAGCCCAGGCTGGTTTTGAACTTGCAGGATCCTCCTGCCTCAGCCTCCTGAGTGCCGGGATCACAGGCTGTACCCTACGGCCATGGTTGGGGTTTGGGCAGGAGAACTGGCTTCTCCTCATTCCTCTTTAGTGAAGTACACAGCAGCGTGGAGAACCCAGGCCCCATGGTACCCGGCCCCATGGTCCCCGACCCCAGCGTAGGACCTGGCCCTGGTCCCGCAGTTGGCCAAGGACCTCAGAGTCATCATCACCACATCCAGAGGACGAAGTCACTGTCCAGGTGGTGGAGCTGAGGTCACCTGCTAGTGTCAGGGCAGCAGATTGGCTGGGCACGGCTGGGTGCATGGATCCTCAGAGGCTTCTCCTGAGTCTGGGAACATGCAGCCACCCCACATGCCAGTCACCTCTGCTTCCTGGGCCTGGGTTCCCACGAACACGAGAGTTGGGTGGGGCCTTTCCAAGCTCTGCCCAAACCGCGCAGCCTGGAACTGCCATGAACGCGTGCGGCCAGGCCATGAGGTCAGGCGCAGGGACCCCATCCTCTGAGCTCTCCCAAAGCCAGAAGGGAAGGATCTTTCAGATCTGCAGTGTTTAACATTCCGGCAGGCGCGGTTCTGTTAACTGCTGGGCTCTCCTTGTTGTAAGAGGTTCTAGGAAGGACTGAATGTGACATTTCTGTGAAATAGGTGGCTGTTGTCCCAAAGTCAGTATAAGACTTTATACAGTGATAAGTAAAAGACAAACAGACCCACATCAGATCTGTGCTGATAATATTAGCGACAAGAGGACAACGATGTGGTTAGTGCTTGACCTGCCAAGGGCCAGTTCTGAACTCAGCGCTGTGCTCCTTATCTCCTCAGACCTGGCAAGGTAGAGCCTGATGCAGGCTGAGTAAGGACCATAATGTACAGCAGATACTGGGACACGGGAAGAGACATTCAAAAGAGGGGAGCAAGGTGGAGAGGCAGAAGGAAAGAAAGGGGCACGAGAACTAAAAAGAGAATAGAAGGAAAAATGGAAGTACAACTTTTGTAAATAAGGAGGGTACGCACACCTGTTATCCTAGCACTGAGGAGGCTGAGGCAAGAGGACCGCTGTGAGTTCAAGCCCAGCCTGAACGGCAGAGTAAGACTCTGTTTCAGCAAGAGGAAAAGAAACAAAGGAGAGGGAGAGGCGTTGAAGGAAGGGTAGGCGCAGTGGGGAGCCCAGCGCGATGTACCACGTCCAGGCACAGACTCCCTGTGATGAATGTGATCGCTGTGCATGTCTAAAATGCGCCGATAAAAATTTAAAACGTTTTAAAATTAAAAAGAAGAGAGAAAGAAAGAAGGGAAGGAAGGAAGGCAAATAGCTGGACAGACAGGTGAGGGGGGCCTGGCGGAAGCAAGCCCACGTGGGCTCCTGCTGAGGGGGGGCCATCCCGTCCCCTCCGGAGCGAGGCCTCGGCCGGCCGGGTGGTCATCAGCGTCCGCGCACGGGGCGCCTGAGGCTGTTGGGTGTCCCCGGCCTTCACAGCTCCTCTGAAAGCCCCTCTTTCCTTCTTCACCCCCAAAAGACCCGCGCGCCCGCTCTATGCGTTGCCCTCAGCAGTGTGAGGACTCCTGGGCACCCCGGGCAGGCTCGCTCTCGGGGCGGATGAACAGCGGGAAGAGCAGCGCCCAGGAGAGCTGAGCAGAGTCCCAGGCCCACGGTCCTTCCGCCCGGACGCGATGGCTGCAGCCTACACTGCGCTCTTCCTGGGCTTTGTCGATGAAACCAGCTTGGCTCCTGGGCACACCGCACCGGCGCGGCACTTTTCTCCTGACACCTGCACGGTTCCAGGGCTGCCGTTCTGGGCCTGAGCCCTGTGGGACCCGGCTCCACAGTGCTTTAGCCTTTTCAGCGCAGGGCGTGGTGGGGTGCACCTGCGATCCCACTTTTGGGGGAGTGAGCTTTAGAGAGGAGTTTTCTGGTTTTTTGAGACAAGGTCTTGCTATGTAGCCCAGGCTGGGCTCAAGCTCTCAATGATCCTCCTGCCTCAGCCTCCTAAATGGTGAGATTAAAGGTGTGTGCTGCCACATCTGGCTTTAGCTTTTAAAACAATATAGAGGAGTAAAATGTTCCTATAAATGGCTTCTAGTGCATCTAGAATGTTTTAAAATTCAATGGATCTTAATTTACTGTTACTTTATTTATTGTTTTTATAGAAATGACACAGGAGGGGTGCCATACCCATTCCCAGAACAGTAGTTCTGTAGTCAACCAGTGCTGTCATGCACACACATGCACACTTACACACACATGCTCACACACATGTGTACACTCACACAGGCACACTCACGGGTGCACTCGCACACACACGCACTCACACGTGCACACTCACACACACTCTCTGCACACTCATGCATACATGCACACACTCCCACATGTGCACACACACTCCCACCCACACACACACTCACACACATAGTTTTCAGTTTATTCTCATTCTGTGAATTAGCTACAGGTCTGCTCCTGTTTTTGAAGGAGGTCACTGAGGGGGAAGAACAGGGAAGGGCGCAGTGTGTGGCGGAGTCGGGATTTACACTCGGTAGGACGGCAGTGCACGCCTGTAATCACAGCACCCTGGGAGGCTGTGGTAGGGTTGTAAGTCTAAGGCCAGCATGGGCAATTTAGGAACCTATCAAGACCCCGCCTCCAAATGAAAATAGAAAAGTCTGAGGGTGGAGAAGGGGAGAGAGACAGAGAGAGGGAGAGGGAGGGAGAGAAGGAGAGAGAGAGAGAAACAGGGAGGGAGAGAGGAATCTAAACTTAGCGTTAGCTGCCCACCCACCAGTGTCGGGACTGTCCGGGAAGGGACGCGCCCGTCATCACGTCAGCCTTTTTAAAGCTTTGCTCCCCTGGCTCCTCCTCAGCACCTCCCTGCTTGTCCTGTAGAAATCTTTCTTGTGCTGTCAGAAAGGCCTGGACTTTGAAACAGTCAACAAGTGAGGCCCAGCGGCCACGGCAGCCTGGGTGTCTCCATGGGACGAGGCGCTGGAGGATGGCAGGGCGGAGGCCATTGGCCGAGGCCATGGGGGACCCGTGTGACCCGCTGGAGGCTGTGTGGGCTCTTCCCAGTGGACGCAGGTTTCCTCCATGCATTTGTGTCACAGAGAGCCAGGATCTGCTGTGGGTGCTGGATAAACAATGGCTCCATGGCTCCTTAATTCAGTCACACAAACGGCCCTGCATGGCTCTAGGCTCTCCCAGCGCCTCCTGGGACTGTATGACTCCGATCACGCAAACTCATCTCCTCTGCCTCAGGTTCCTCCTTTGTTTGTTGGGGTGTTATAGAATCCACCTGTGGAGTAATCACACAGATTGGATGCGTTTAACCCAGAGCCCTTGTGGGGGCTCCACGCGAGCTGTGTTGCTTCCACACCGTACAGGTTGAGCTTGTCCTCTAACGGTACCAGAAAAGCAAATATTCTCCAACTGGAAATAGTCTTTTCCACATTGTTTTTTATTGTGGCAAAGTATAAGTTAACTAAAACTTACTATTTTAACCATGTTTAGATATACAATCCAATAGCAATAGATATATTCACTTATTATAATATGTGGATATGTAGTCCAGGCTGGGCTTGAGTTTGAGATCCTCCTGCTTCAGCCTCCTGAGTGCTGGATTGCAGCATCCACCACCAGGGAATCTATCTTTAGGTGGCAGGGAACACAGTGGGGCTGGATATGGAGCTGTGGGCATGTTGTTTGGTGGCTGAGTCTTGGCCCCATGGCTGGCCCTGCTAGCCTGGCCATCCCTCTTCCACCAATCCATCATCCATCCATCCATCCATCCATCCATCTACCAACCTATCCATCCATCCATCTGCCTGCCCATCTATCCATTTACAATCCATCCATCCATCCATCCATCCATCCATCCACCCATCCATCCATCCATCCATCCATCCATCCATCCACCAACTCATCCATCCATCCATCTCACAAGTATTAGCTTTATGCTCGTAGGCATCGGGACTTTTCATAGAGGGGAATTCTCTGTAACTTCTCCCAGTGTAGTCTGACTGTGGAACTCCAAACAGCCCATGGAAGAAAGGTTTAGAAATGCCTGCCTGCACAACAGTCTTGGAGTCATTAAAACACTTGAATTCATTAAAGCCTCACCTCACTAGCCTTTGCGCTTGTGAGTGTTTTAGTGAGCTTTCCACCGCTGTGACAGCTTCCCGAGGAAGTCACCTCCCACAAGGCAGGGTTTATTCCGGCTGAGGGAGTGAGAAGCTCTGGTCCATGGGCCCTGGGTTCTGTTGTTTCTGAGCCTGTGGCAAGGCAGGGGTCTTGTTGTGGAGAGAGCCAGGCGAAGGGCGCTGCCTACCTTACTGTGGCCAGAAAGAAGAGAGAGGGGGGTGGGGCTGGGGCAGGCTAGTGCCCCCAGGGTCCCTCCCTTCGGGCTCTCGCCTCCCATTTCCAGCACCTCCCAGTGGCCCATCACATGCTGGGTGGATTGATGCACGCAGCTCAGAGCCCTTACAGTGTCAGCCCTTCCCGAACCCCACCTCTGAGCCCTACTGAGCTGGGCCAAGCTGTCTACCTGTGAGCCTTGGGGGGTGCTTCAGGTTAGATCAGCACACAGGGGCATTCTGGGAAGATGATGGTAAGCAGGGCTAGGACCTGTCAGGGCTCCGAGGCGTCCCACAGCCCGGCTCTCCGAAGCCTGAGGAGTCGCGTTTCAGCTTTCATGACAAGAGGGAAGCAGGGCTCCAGAGTGCGCTGCGCTGCTTTCCTACACAAACAAAAGCTGCCACCTTCCTTTCATGTGGGGCCACCTGGCCTCTGGCATCACACCTGGGATGTTTCTTGTCAGGCGTGGAGTATCTGACTGACCTGCCTTTCCACTCTGTCCTCCCACTCCCAACTGGCACCAGCTTTGGGAACCTGGAGGGCTGGCGGCCACACCCCGCGCTGTGCTTGTGTGGCACCCAGGCCCTGCTGCCACCTCCTCTCTCAGGTTGGGCTGGAGATGCCTTCAAAGCCTGCCGTCTGCTTTCTGGGTCCACGACTCCTCCCCAGTGCCACTTCTCTCCTCACCTGAAGTGGGGGAACAGGCCTGAGGGAGGCGTGGACGCAGACCCCTTTATCTCCTGAGGATGAATGAGTCCTGGGCTCTGCTCTGCGGGGAGCACGGCTTTCTGAGCTCCTGGCTGTCGCTTGCTGGCTGGCAGGTTTCTTTGCAGGAGGATAGAGCTGCTCTTCCCTCCTGCAGGCCCCCTGGTCTGTGACCATGCTCCAGAGCACAGAGACCGGAGAGAATCCGATGGCTCCAAGTCCCTTCCTGCCTGGCGAAGGCAAACTTCCCAACAAGCTGCAGCTTCCCTGTATTTGCAAAATCTGCCTTAAAAAATACAAATGGCTTCAAGGTGTCATGTGAAGACTCACTGGATGGTGCAGTCTCATTTTCCTGCGCGCGCCCCATCCGTCAGCATCAGAATAAGACAGCAGAGGTGGAAGTGCGGGCAGGCCATGTGCAAGGGGCACCCTTGTTGCTATTGCTCTGTCCCTGTCTCTTAAGGTTCTGCTTTTGGTGGTCAGTCAGCGGGTTTTTCACAGGCTGGCTTTAGCCTTCAACAGTGGTGTTTCAGGCAGTTTCAGGATTGCACTTTGCTGGCTCCCGGAGCCGAAACCTCTCTCCTTATCCTGTTACCTAAAATCCCTATTATTTGTCCTGTTTTGAGGTCAACTGGAGCAAGATGTGTTCGCTGTTCTGTTGCTTATTTGAATACGCAGCTGAGAACAGAGCTGGGAGGTGCTGGGGGCAAAGGCCAGGTGTGTTTTGAAATAGAGAAGGGGGAGGGGATGCAGATGACCACAAACTGGTGGCCTCAGAGCCCCAAAGCCTCCAGAACAGCTCCCTAAATAAAGGAGGAGCAGAGGGGCCCTGCTAGCTCTGTGGGGCTCCCTGTTGTTCGGTTGGACCAGATCCTTCGGCACCCTGTCAGAGCTCGTGATCAAAGGCATGCTAAGGCATAGGTGAATACACTGTAGAACTAACACGTGCCTATGTTAAATAAAGAGTTCCCGCTGTGGAAAATACAGTCTGTGGGCTGTGGAGCGATGGGGAATTCCACAAAATTCATTTTTACCCAGGGGCCAAAAGTCTCCCATCTCCCAGAGCTGGGGGACTGAGTCCTGGATCATCCAATTCCAGGAGCCCTGGGGAAGGCAGGGAGAAGATTCTAGCTGCAGGGCAGGGCCTCCAGGCTCAGGATGAGGGCAGGAGAAGATGCAGGGCCTGGACAGAAGTGTGTAGGCTGATCACAGGAGCTAAGAAAGTCTCACCTCAGTCACCTGCCCCTGCCCTGTCCTAGCAGAGGGGACAGCTTGATCAGTGCACCCCGTTCCCCAGAGAACCACAGGCGCCAGCCCTGGGGTGCTAGTCCCACTGATGGCCCCAAGAGGAGGTGTGCGGCTTCTGGCGGGCTCGAACGTGTGGTGATGGAAAGGCGTCGGCAGGGAAGTGAGCCCCAGGGCTGCCGGTGCAGGGTGCAGGCCCAGCGTGGCTGTGAGCCGGGATCCTGGTGAGGGCCCTGGGTGCTTCTGAGTATTCTATTTGCTGTGTAGCTACCAATGCACCTTGGCAGGGGCTGACATACACTGGCCATCTGCTTACCCAGTCTGGGTTTTGGAAAATATTCATTTGTGTTTACATTGAAAATTTCCCTTCCTTCCTTCCTTCCTCTTCCTTCCTTCCTTCCTTCCTTCCTTCCTTCCTTCCTTCCTTCCTTCCTTCTTTCCTTCCTTCCTCTTTCTTCCCTCCGCCCACCCTCCTTCCTCCTTCCTTCCTTCCTTCCTTTCTTTTCTTCGTTCCTCCTCTGAGGCTGAGAATTGAACCTAAAGCCTTGCCTATGCTAAGCACAAATCCAACAACACATTTATTAAAGACCACCAGCGTTCTACATATATAGGGTTCTGGCCAGACCCAGCCCATGAGGACGTCTGGAGGATGAGGGACAGGAATGTGTGAACTGCGAGGCTCAGAGTTGGAGCTGACAGTTGTCACTCCCAAGAGCTTAAAATTTCAGACCCCAAAGTCATTACTTTAATTAACTGGTGCTTTTTGAGCCATAGGTATCTGGGGTCCAACTGGAACTTTTAAGGTAAGTTCACAAAAACCAGGCAGGACTTGGCCGCTGGCTTGGAGGATCTTATCACCTCCTGACAGCCCACTGTTGAATGCTGCCATATACGCATTGTCACAGGGTCATCCCAAGTGTGGCGGGAAACACCAAAGACATCTGAATCCCTGTCCTCATGGAATCTGTGGTGTGGCTGGAGGTTAAGATAGTATGCAGAGAACAATGGCACCTGTACTTGCTGGAATTCTTTTGACGGCAAGAAACAAAGCCTCTGGCTTAAACAAGTAGCTGTTCAACCAAATGCACTGCAGAGGTCAGGCAGGTTTTAGGGTCACAGGTCTGGAAGCTGCATTACATGTACCTAAGGCCCCTCTGCCAAAGCCAAGGCTGCTTTCTCGGGTCATGGGAAGTTGTCAGGAGCTGTCAGGACTCAGCCTCCTGTTCCCTGCTCAGTGGGTGAGGGCTGGCACCCTGCAGCTCTCCCGAAGAGTGAGGAAGTGCCTTTTCCAGACATACGCAGAAAAGCTGTCACTTCCCAGGGCCCCGACTAGTGACATATGGTCCCTGGCCCAAGCATTTTGGTGAGGACAGTGGTAGGATTCTGATTGGCTCTGATGAACCAGGGACCCCACCAGAGCTGAGGTGCTGGGCAGCCTCATGGGAGAGGGCACGTGCCCAAGAAGAGGGCGGCTCAGAGGAAAAGGGCTGAATGGATGCTGGCTCTGCATGTAAGTGTGCTCATCACAGATCCAAACGCCTCGCCTGCATTCTTGGGCAGGATTTCACCATTTGTAACCACTGACTCTCACCACGGAAAACATGCAATGTGCCGGTGTGGGGCTATGAGGGTATCCTGAAGAATTTGAAGTTGAGGGGTTGGAAGAGGAAAAATTCAACAGAGATGAGACGAGCCAGGTGGAGCAGCCTTGCAGGGGGCAGGTGAAGAGGCATCGCCGGCGCGGAGGCCTGGCGGTGGGCAGGTGGCAGAGTCTGTGGCGATGGGCGGAGATGTTTCAGTGCCACAGAGACTTATCTCCTGGGAAGCCCAGTGGACGAGCTCCCAGGAGCAGCGATGGCTCTGACCTCTCCCAGACATGCGGTCTGCTCCACAGGGGGCTGAGGTTCCTCCTTCCTGGTGTGGCAGCCTCGATGTGTTCTGGGCTGCACGACCAGCATGACAAATCATCTTGCTTCCCTGGTGGCCCCGGGGGCCAGGAAGTCAGTCCCACATGCTCCCTGCTATCATTGTGGCTGCTGTCATTGCCTCGGTTTCACCAGTGAGAAGCGGAGGCTGAGAGACCCTCAGACCACAGTCAGGGTGGATTCTGAACTCATCTTAAGCCTGTGGTTCCAGCTGGCACCCTGCATTGTCTGCTGCGTTTCTGCAGTATCCCTCGTGGAGACTGTAGTGATGGATCTGTAATATGACCGGGCATGGGGACTTATGTGAATAACTCAGGTTATTCAAGGTGAAATTTTACGATTTATTTATTGGTTTATACAGTTCAGGCTGCCCTTAAATTCACCATGTAGGCAGGGCTGGCCTTGAACTCACAGTAACCCTTCTGCCTCAGCCTCCCGAGTGCCAGGATTCTAGCTGTGCAACATGACGTCTTGGTCTATTTATTAGTTTTGTGTATGTTTTGGACTTATATTGTACAATTTAAACCCAGAAGCAACCGTTTCCTCTCATGATGTCTAAGGCTCAATTCAGTTTACTTCGTGTGTCCTCATTAGCAAACAGAAGAAGCTGCAGGAGTAAACATACCCGATTGCAGTTGTTTCCTGGGCTTTCCACCTGTCCCACACCCTTCGCCCTGCCGCCTCCTCAGAAATGGGGGCAGACACCATAGCCACCCCTGCGTCTTTCTTTTGTTTAGCCCAAATATTGACACATTGTCTCTTAAATATTTAGGATGCCTGGCAGAAAGCCAAACAGTATTCCTCAAATTCCTCAAATCAATGATGAAGGGTTTAATCCTGTCACTCAAACAGCCCCCTGAAGGGTAGGAATGGCTGCAGGGGCTGTAGAGCAATGAAGAAAATCACTTCCGAGGCCGCTTACAGGGCCGCAGCCCTCTCGCCACTGTCCAGGTGTGACTGGGCGCCCCTTTTCTGTTGTTCTTTGTTTTTTGAGACCGGGCCTCACTATGTAGTCCAGGTTGGTCTTGAGCTCATGGTGATCTTCCTGCCTCAGCCTCCTTAGCCCTGGGATTATAGGCGTGCACCAGCATGCCGGCTAGGGTAGCTTTTGTCACTGTGGACTGGTGAGAGTACAAATTTGCCTCCTCACCTTTCTCTTGGGCTTGTGACTTTCCAAGTCTCAGTGGAAAGACAGGTCCTGCCCAGGCTCTGGTCGCCTCTGTCTCCTGTGGTGGTGTCCACTGTGTGACCCTGGCTATCCCCAGGTCCCACCTGGGGGTGGTCCCACACCATGTCGCTGGTGGCCCTTTCCTTCCTAGGGCCGTCAGTGCGGGGACACCCAGGTGGCACCAGGCAACTGCCTGGGGTTTCCTTACGGATGTCCCCATCCCTGGGCCTATGGTTTCTAGAAGTTTCTCTGGCGCTCAGGGCTTTGTGCCTGTGGTCACATGGGGCCACCCAGCTCCTGGCCTCTGGGCATGACTTTGCTCCGGGAGGATCCCACACCCACAGATCCCGAGGGAACGAGGAAGTATAATTATGCGTGTGCTCGCAGTCCCCCTCTCCCTTTGAGGGCTCTGCCAAAGGCTTCAGGATTGGCCCCCTTGCCCGCTCCTTGCCTCGAAGGCAAACAGATCATAAATCCTGCAGGAGAGCAGTGCAGAGGTTTTAAAGACGGTGTTTACAGCCAGGCCGGAGCTCTAAAAGCTGAACTTTACTCAGGATAGAGAAGAATCCAGGGGAAAGAGATAGAGAGAGACCGCACCAATCCCTGTCCTTCCCCAGGGCCCCTGCCGTCCGAGCTAAGGGCAGGGCAGTGCTTTCAGGGGAATGTGTTTGGAATACATTTCTTCTCCAGAAATTCTCTCTAGGACTCAGCGCACCTCAGAGGACAATCTGTGACCCCCACGGCCCCAGGCCCTGTGACTACAAACTGGAATTATGGGTGCTGAATAGCATCGGAGGGGGTCCAGCATCAGGTCCATTTGTCAAAACCTGCAGCAGCCTGCTTCTGTTCTTTAGTTTTTACTAGTTCACTAATTATTATTATTTTTGAGACAGGATCTCACTATGTAGCCCAGGCTGGCCTCAACTCACCGCGGTCCTCCTGCCTCAGCCTCCCAGGTGCTGGGATTACAGGCACGTACCACCACGCTAGGCTCAATCTTCTTTCTTGTTGTGGTTGTTTTTGAGACAGGGTCTTCCTCTGTAGTTGAAGCTGGCCTTGAATTTGTGGCAATCCTCCTGCCTCAGCCTCCAGAGTGCTGGGATTACAGAGGGGTGCTACTGTGGAGGGCTGTGTTTGCGCTCCTGACAGAAAAGCCTTTCAGAGATAGGGCAGCAGGCAGGCCTGGAAGGGACAAGGCTGCGCAGGGAGGCTGGGGTGGCTCGGCCCTTTAGCGCCAGGCACTCTCAGTTAAAAACAACAAAGCTAGCTCCTTGCGGTCATTCCTGTTCTGTCTCGCCGAGAGGGTCTGAAGTAGCTCTTCTCCCCCTTTGTTTTCAATAGCAGCAAGCAACACAGCCGGCTCCGCGTCCCTGCAGTCTGCCCCTGCAGAGGTCCCCTCCGGCTGCCCTGTTCCCTGTGGTGACCCAGTCGGCCCGCCCTGCGTGGGGCACACGCATCTTTCTCCCTTACCTGTGCGTGCCTGTGCCCCGCCGTGGGCGCAGAGGTCTAGGGCTGTGCGGATCAGGACGCGGAAGGACCCTGCTGCCCAGGAAGAGCAGCGTGGCTCTGGTCACAGGGTCAAGATCGGTGGGGAGTCGGGGTGCGGGCTGCTGTGGGGGCCGCACTGGCCTGGTGGATATGTTACCCTCCAGTCTCCATCAGGCCCTGATGCTGCCGCTCAGTCACTAGGAAAATACAGTAATATCACTGGGCATGGTGGCGCATCCCTGTAACGCCAGCCCTTGGGAGGCTGAGGCAGGAGGATCACTGTGAGTTCGAGGCAGCCCGGGCTACACAGTTGAAGGCCAATAGTGAGACTGCTGAATATTCGCTCTGGAAGTGGATGGCGGTAGCTCTGCTGTGTGCCTTCGGCTGGTATAGGGCTCATGAAGACCATCCTGGAGGTTACGTGTTTGTCCCGACAGTGAGTGTCCCAGCTGGCCCGACCAGAGCTGCTCCTGAGGTCCCTGTCTTGCCATTCTCTGCACAGAAACTTCCAAGGCTGAACTGCAACCATTTTTCAGGTCACTTTAAATCCACACAGCCTGCTGACAGTTTAGGTCGAAAGCCCAGCTTTCAGTGGAGGGAGGCATGCAAAGCTCAGCTTCATCAAGCTCCTGGGAGAATCCACTTCTGCATGGACCCTTGCCCCTGCCACTTACGGGGCATTGCCTGTGGCTGACCTTGGCTACTTAGCTACCTGTGCCTGTGTGTGATCACCCCACTGTGCAGGGAAGAAACCAGGGCTCAGAAGGCAGATGCTGCACCCAGGAGGACAAAGCTGCGAGGGCCGGGAGTGCTGCACCAGGTCTCCCAAATAGCAAAACTCCCTCTCTCCCTCCTCTGTCTTCTCTTTCACCAGGGAATTGAACCCAGTGCGCTCTACCACTGAGCTACCTCCCCTGTGCTTTATAAAATTTTATTCTGAGGTGGGATCTTGCTGAGCTCCCCAGGCTGGTCTCAAACTCAAGGTCCTCCTGTCTCAGGTTTCTGTGTACCTGGGACTGTGGCAAGCGCCACTGTCTCTGGCCTGTGTATTCCCACCGCACAGCCACCAAGCAGAACTCATAGTCCTAGCTCAGGGAGTTCTCGGCTCATTTCTTTATGAAGGGAAGGGGGTGGGTCATGAACTGCTTTATCTGTTTCTCCTCTTCACCTCCCTTGGTCTCCTCCTCCCGCTTCTGTTCGTTTCTTGGTCATCGATGTGGGCAGGGCCTCAAGTCCTTTGTATCCGCTGTTTAAAAAGTCCCCTATTTGGGGGCTGGAGTGCAGCTTAGCAGTAGAACACTTGCTTAGCAGGCATGAGGCCTGGCTTTCCTCTGTAGAAAATGGTAAGCTTGCAGAGGTCAGAAGAGCCCACGTCCCGTCCACTCAGATGCTTCACTGTTAACATTTTATGTCTACACCCTCTCTGCCTACGCACAGCGGAAGTAGTGTACACAGGTAGCCACAGCCAGCACGTGGCCTGCTCAGCCCTGGATCAGGCTGCTGGCTCGAGGCTCCGTCCCTGCTGGGCCCTGTCTCTGGGACACTCTCTTGCACAAACATCAGGCGGTCATGAGTCCCTTTCCCACTGTTGCCTTACCGTCCTTCCACTTGGCCGGTGACCCCGACCACGAACAGGATAAGCGAGGCCCTGCAAACGCGGGCCTGTCAGGTCTCCACAGCCTCTGCGGCCCGTGCTAGTCTCAGTCCTGCATCTTCCTGGCCCTCACCATGCAGGCACGCACGCAGGTCTGCTGTGCATCCCCTGCACCCAGGCCCAGCCCCAGGGAGGGACGCCGAGGCTGGCCCGTGCCTGGTGATGTGAGATTGGCTTCCCATCACCATTCTCTACCATAGTTCCCATTTCCCACTCATGACTGATGCACACTTCATGAGGAGCTCACACCTGTATCCTGTTGGTGACAGGCTGGGTCTTGAATACCCCCCAAACACCCATCTGCTAAAGGCTTAGTTCGCAGTTTTGTGCCACTGGGGGTGGTGAAACCTTGAGGGGATGGGAGGGGAAGACAGTGAGGTCATTGGGCGTGTGACCCGGAAGGGATATTGGAACCCTGGCCTCTTCTTGTTTCTCTCTGACGCCTCCTGGCCGCTGTGGTGAGCAGCTTCTTCTCCCCGCACCATCATCTTCTCTTACCCCAGGCCCAAAGGCAGCAAGCAATAAGCATGAGCTGAAATGAGGGGAACCTCTGCAACGGAGCCAGATCAATCTTTCTTCCTTATACACTGAATATCTTGGGTATTTTGTCACAGTAATGGAAATGTAACCACCATGCTACTTGGGATTAAATCTTCACCCAGCAGCCTGTCTCTGCTGATGACTCCCTTCTGACTGGGCAGCCGTGAGGACCATCAAAAGATAGTTTTCCATCTTTATCCTCCCTCTACCTTCCCGACAGCCTGTTGTAAGCGAACTTTACCTTCAGCACTGATTTGCTTATATCAACAACCTCCTGTGGTCATGGGGGCACACGCCTGCAATCCCAGCACTCTGGAGGCTGAGGAGGGAGGATCCATGTGAGATCGAGGCAGCCTGGGCTACATAGTGAGTTGAAGGTCACCCTGAACTGCACAGCAAGATCCTTTCTCAAAAACGAAACAAAACACCAAAACCAACCTCCTAATAGATTGGTGCGTGGAATTGTTCTCTAATTAACAGTACAAAAAGAACTACTAATTTAGATCTGTTGCTGCAAAAATTTTATTTTTTAAAAACATACATCTGTGTGATACTTTTTTTTTTTTTTTGTTTCAAGACTCATGGTGTGTTTGGAGTTTGGTGTTGAAATGCACACACCATTTCCTGACCGAAAAGCTCAGCACTCGCCACTGTCTTTTTATGTGTGTACAAAGAATGTTTCCATAAAAATTCTCACCTGGCCTATTGTGCAGGATGGAGGCAGAGAAAAAGGTCAAACTCATATGTAACTAGGGAAGAAGCAGAAGCTGTAAAGTTATAAAATTTAAGACGAGACGACCATAGAAGCTTCACACCTATATTATACCTCTGTGTTCTTATGTGGGTGTGGGAGGGGTGGGGGAAATGTATGATTCTGAAACTCCCCCCCCATACTGGGGATTAAACCCAATGTCTTTGTGCAGAGATATATCTCCAGCTCTTCTTTAAAATTTTAATTTTAAGACAGGGTCTCACTAATTGTTAAGTTGCCCAGGCTGGGCTTAAACTTGGACTCCTCCTGCCTCAGCTTCCCAAGAGTGCTGGGTTTACAGGCATGGACAACTATACCTGGTTTAAAACAAAACTATTTTTAAGAGTCCCTCTCTCCCCAGTAGATTATTTAAAACTGTAGTAAAATAGATGATTTTGCTTTGCAACCTGGGTAAAAATTCCTGGTTATTTTGAAGACTCTCCCATGTAGAAGAATCAGTTATGAGGTGCTTGTTTGTTTGAGACAGGGTCTTGTCATGTGGTTCAGGCTAACTTTGAATTCACTGTGTATCCCAGGCTGGCTTTGAACTTGCTGGGACCCTCCTGTCTCAGCCTCTTGAGTGCTGGGATTGTAGGTGTGTATCACCATTTCTGGCTTGATTCTGAGTTTAAGCAGGTTTCAGAAACCTGTAGGTTCCAGGTGGGGAGGGGAGGAATGGAGACAGCTTGGATTCACGGCCAGCACCCCACAGTGGGAGCAGACAGGCAGGGACCCTCTGCAGGTCCTTGGGCAATGACTTCATTTCTCAGAGACCCCATTATGAGAGAGAGAGAGAGAGAGAGAGAGAGAGAGAGAGAGAGGGAGGGGGGGGGGAGAGAATAGGAGCAAACACAGTGTCTGACCACCGTCAGGGACAGTCGGTGGCAGTCCTGCTGTGCATTTCTGGCTCTTGACCTTGGCTGTCCAGCTAATGAACTATTGAAAGAGAAGTCAAACCAACATCCGGTTAGCATGTGTCTCCTAGTGTTGCCACCGCTTCCAAGGCACAAAGGAACTTGGATATTTTAGGAGATTAAAAAACACAAACACAAACAAAGCTGGTGGCAGTGGCTCATTCCTCTGAGTTTTGGAGGCTGAGGCACAAGGATCTCAAATTTAGGCCGGGTGTGGTGGCACACACCTGTAATCCCAGCACTCTGGAGGCTGAGGCAGGAGGATTGTTATGAGTTTGAGACCAGCCTGGGCTACAACTGAACTGCATAATGAGACCCTGTCTCAAAAAGACAGAAAGAAAAAAAAGAAAGAAAGAAAGAAAGGAAGGAATTCAAGTTTAAGATCAGCCTAGCCCAGGAGACTCTCTCAGAATAAAATAGTAACAAAATGGCCAAGAAGGTAGCTTAGTGGGAAGGTCCTGAGATCACTCCTCAGAACTTGGGGAAAAAAAAATCAAAATATGTGTCAGCGTCCTACGGTGTCCAACCTCACCTCACCTGTCTCAGATGAGTTGTCACAGACAGAAGCTCTCAGAAGAAGGGCTCAGGTGGACCATGCCTGTGATCCCAGCTACTTGGAAGGCTGAGGCAGGGACATTACAAGTTCAAGGCCAGTCTGCCAATTTAGTAAGATGCTGTTTCAAAATGATAAAAAGAGACAGGGATGCAGCTTACTGGGAAGGTCCTGGGTTCAACCCCCAGGACTGCAGAGCAGAGGAAGAGGTGGCCCAGTCAAGTGTCTACCGCAGGAGGCAGCTGGCTGGCCGCAGGAGCGCAGAGGGGAGATTCCCGCGGTCCCTCCTGCACCAGGGGCTTCGGTCCCGCTGCGCGGATTCGGTGCTGTTTCAGGTTGTGTGGGCGTGGTGGCTCCGCCAACAGGAGCCGGAGTGAGGGGAGGAGACGCTGGTCTGAGCCCGCGGCCCCGCCCTGTGTCCCCTCGAGACTTTTCCTGCCCGTGCGGTTGTGGAAGCCCCCCCCCCCCCCGCGTTCCCAGCAGGGAGACCCTGGAATTACATGCTGCTTCTCAGTGACCCAGGGGCGCCAGGGCATCTGGTCTCATTAGTGCATCACAGCCACGGTCCTCGAGGGGGGCTGGTGCGCGAGCATAGCACACCCCACTCCTGTCCCCTCCTCACCGCTGCTGCTCCAGCCTCTCCACCTCTCTGTCCCCTTCCCAGGGGCACAGGCGCGGCCTCACCGTGCGGATCTGCTCACAGTGACGGAGGGCGGAGATGGTTTCTTGCCTCCCCTGTCCTGTCCTATGAGGCCTTCCCCCTCCAAGTGTAATTTGCGAGTTTCCTGCCCCAGAGGCTTGCCATGTGCTGTGCATCCTTTTAACGCTTGACTTAAACTGTTTTTCAAACAGTGTTGCTTTGCACATAGGTAAAGACTTGTTCAAGCAGGTGAGACTCCTGAAGCCCCTCCTGCCGGCCCCCCTTTACTTGGACCACCGCAAGCCATCTCCTGCAGCTGGGTCGGGGTTTAATGGTTCAATCCCCCTTCTACTGTCCCCTGTCCCCTCCTGCCCGTGTCCACTAGCCTCGTCCCCCGCCTGGTCCACGGGAGCTGGCAGTGGAGCGAAGCCAGCCAGGCTGTGTTCCTGGAGCCCATGAGTAGGTGCGGTAGGTAGGCATTAGTCACAGCAGGGTGCAAACAAGCCTGGAAAACCACGCGCAGCCAGCTGTGGCCAGCGGTGTCTCGGGCTGGCGGCCCACAGACACCCTGTTCCGCGTTAGGAAAGAGTCCCGGCTTGTTGCACCAACACAGCCAGCTGCTGGGAATTAGGTGGCAAAGGTGAGAGGCGAGGGGGTGGCTGCGGGGACTCAAGGGGAGGGCCGGCCGCTCCCTGCACAAACAGTTCTCTCGGGAGTGACGCCCCTGCAGGCGGGAGGTGGCCCCAGGGAAGGATGGTGGCCCTGCGCACCCTCGCCCCTCGCCATGGAGAGAGCCATAGTGGGGTGCAAAGTTCCGCCCTCTCCGGGATCTTTCTGGTCGAGCCCCTGGGCCCGGGGGCTGAAAGTCAGTTCTGTCAACCAGAAGAACACGTTAAGATTCCTCTGTGCCTTGCTTTGGGTGTGATCTTTCAGTTGAAATCTCAGAGTACACCTTTATTTCACTTTTAGTCTTTAGGAAACAGACCTAAAGGATTTGTTTCCAGAGTGGGTCATTATGTCCCAAGCATTTCCAAAAGAAAGGCCAGCCTTGCGCTTTGCAGCACTTCTTCATGATTCTCATCTCTTCCATCCACGCACTTATTGATTTAATAACCCGTTGAGTAAATGTTTATTTAGTGCTTTTTGCGTGCCGGGCTGAACTTTTTAGATACCTTATCATCTTCTTACAATAATTCTTCTAGAACACAGGCTCTGAGCGAGCAGGGAAGGACTCTCACTCTTGCTTGCTGGTCTGTCCTTAGCACCTAAACGTGTGCAGGGTCTGTGGATACTCGCTGAAAACGTGAGCAAGGTGAGCGGCGCTGCCCCGCCCCTCTGAGGGGCGAACGGGCGCTCAGGGCTTCAGAGATGCGAACAGGTGGGCTGCAATTTAGTTTCCACTGGCCCCTGAGGCAGCATATGGTTAAACAGCGAGGGAGGAGCTGGGGGGCCCAGAGGAAAGATGGTTTTATGGGGGAGGCTGCAGGAAGGGTGGCATCGGTTCCCAGGTCTTGAGGGATAAGCTCCACATTCGAGCTCAGAGGTTCGTTGCTGGCAAAATGAGGTTGGACCAAGACCTCACACATGGGGGAAAAGCATAGGCCTTTCTTCAGCATGAGTTTCTACCAAGGCCCGACAGTGCCTGACTGTAGGTGGGCTCCAGAGGAGCTGTGGGTCTCAGTACACAGTGTGGGCTGGCCTTAGACTCACCATGTGGCTGGCTTTGAACTTGTGGCAATCCTCCTACTTCAGCTCCCCGAGAGCTGGGATCACAGGCGTGCACCACCACGCCTGGCCCAGTATCTTCTTTCTGCAAAGATATTCCTAAATTGCTCTTCCTAGCTTTCTAAGTCTAAGGCCTTTTTAGAAGTCACTCTTTGGATTAAGTTCTGCAGCTGAGCTCATGCCTCTGAAATTCCCCTCCATACCAAGGGTGGCGAACAGCTCTGACCGCATGCTTTCCCTCCCACCGCACCCGCCCGGCCTTCGGCACTGGAGGGAGATTGAACACGCTTTGCTTTTGATGGGGACTCATCTCCTGCCAGGAGCAAGGAAGGATGTGTAGGAGGCGCCGTCTCCCATCACAACAATAACAAGAGTAATGAGTAAAAGTGCTGAGCGGGATCTTGGGCAACTGAGCTGCCCTGGCCGTTTCTCCGTGTTTATAGTGGGAGTGTTTTTTTCTCCAGCGAACAATGGTCCCCAAGTGCCTTCCTTCCCTGGTCCCCTCCAAAACGTGCTGAATGGACCTAATGCAGTGATAGAGGTGTGGCTTGCAAAAGTTGGCTTTTTGTCCTGTTTTCAGTAGCGCGGTGCCTTCAGCCTTTGTGTAGGGGATGGGTGCGCTGTCGTGGTGCCTGGCCCCTGGGTTTTGTGGTTGAGGGCACCATGGAACCTTCTTGGGCCAGGATTGAGGAATCCTTTCTGTGGACTCCCCTCCTCCCCGATGTGAGCACAGCTAGAGTGGAAGACACAGATGGTGACATCACCCAAGCGCTGACTTCCTCCGGTCCCGAGTGCTGGCTCTTGGTGAGCTTGGAAATGAGACTTCCTCCTCAGCCTGGCCCCGTGGTGGCCCAGTCTTAGCTCTGTGGCCGCGGGAAGTCGCACATCCTTCTCTGCCTGTTTGCATCCTGGTGGCTGGAGCATGAGAAGGAAGTGGCAGATGTCAGGGCGCAGTCTTTCAAGCTCACAGTCAGCTCTGGGCTGCACGGGGGCCTTCGGCAAACAGCTTCCAAATGGCTGTGCTAGAACTCTGCAGGGTCTGAGACCATCCGTCACCCAGACTCAGGGGATTTATTTTTTCTTGTCATTTTGCTAAGGAAATGAAGTCAAGGGCGAGCTGTTCTTCACGGGTCTCTTCCGGCTGTGTGTGATGCCTGTGACAGCTGGGGACGGGGCCTCCGGGCCTCCTGGAGGCGGAGAGCTTGGTGTGGCCCCACTGCCCAGGGTGGCGGCTCATCCACCCACAGCAGCCCATGCCGGGATGGGGTGGCCAGCTTCCAGCTTTCCTGTTCTGCGGGCTCCTCACATCCCTTCCTGGTGTCCTTGCCTGCGAGTAGGGATGGTGCCTGCAGGCAGGAAGGTCACAGATGGGATCTGGGGTGTGCACACCACACCTGCCCCCAGGTGATTACTTCAGCCTTATCTGGGAGTCCCAGAGGGGCCCAGGGTGGTGCCTGCCTGGACAGCTTTGCTTTGTTGGGGAATCACCTGGCGTCCCCCTGCCATGTCCTCCCCCCCCCCCCCCCGGGCCCTTCTCTAGCTGTTGAGGTTGGAGTCAGAAAAGGGACCTCTGTTCTGGTAGAAGCTGGCGTTTCCCAAAAGTAACATTTTCCCTGACTGATTTCCAGATCCTGGCTGCCCGTGGCCTGGGAGTGCGGGAATCTGCAGAGGAGCTGGGTGCTGAAACGCACAACTCTGGCTGCTGGGGATGGAGGGAGCGCACTCCAGACCTAATCACAACGGGCCACCGGCTGCATGCGAAAGGCCAGTCTCAGCTTCCCAGTTCCAGCAAAGGCAGAGATGCCAGTAGTTGCTCCTATGTGAGGCCTCCCCGGATTTGGAGACAGTGGCTTTAGACTCAGGTGGTGGTGCCTGCATGTAACCCTGGCACCCAGGAGGCTGAGGCAGGAAGATGACCATTGAATCTGAGGCCAGGCTGGACTACATAGTGAGTTCAAAACCATCCTGGACTACAAAGTGAGACTGTCTCAACAAAACGAGGAAACAGAGAAACAAACAAAGTAGACTATAGTCAGAAAGAAAGTATCCAAATCAGTACTGAAAGTATCCAGTGGAAACTGAAATGGATTTGGGCTGTTTCTTACTTGCTAAGGAAAAATTTTATTTTTTGCTTGCTATTGTATCTGACCTGCAGTCCACAAGTTGGATATACGTGTGTTGTAATAAAAAATACTATTTATTTTATTTTTTGAAAGTATTCTTTGTATGTGTGTGTGTGTGTTAGTGTGTGTGTTATTGGGAATCAAACTCAGGGCCTTGTGCTTGCTAGACAGGCACTTATGCCACTGAGCTATACCCCTGGCCCTATTTTATTTTTTGAGACAAGGTCTTGCTTTGTAGCCTGTACTGGCCTTGAGCTTATAGAGACCCTCCTGTCTCAGCCTGCCAAGTGCTTGCATCACAGGTATGTGCCCCCACTCCTCACATGAAAAACACTTTTAAAAAGGAAGTTTTGTCGCTTACATATGTTAATCATATTATGTATTTTACATGTGGCTAAGACAATTCCTCTTCACTCAGTGTGTTCCAAGGAGCTGGGGTGTCCACCCCTGGGCCACACATTGAACAGCCTGGAAGAATCTGGCACAAGGTAGGTCCTCAGTTAACAAGAGTATCTTTTACACGTGGACAGTGCAGGGAGCCCACTAGTTGGTGAAGCTCACAGGGTGGATTGCAGCGGCAATCTCCCACATGCCGGGCTCTGCGAGTTTGGAGCAGAGCTCGAGGAGGAGGGCAGCTCCATGGGGACACGGAGGGCTGGCGCTGAGTTCTGAGTCCCCTCGCTGATGACCTGGAGTCAGGCAGGAGGAGCCCAGGTGGCCGGGCAGTGGGGTTGGTGGGAACTAGCCAAGTGGTGGGTGCTGGGAGCCATGGGTTGGGCTCCCGGCAATAGTGAAGGCCAAGACTGGCAAAAAGTGCAACCTTGTGGCCAGGAGAAGGGAGTTGCGGAGGCGAGGACCACTTGTGCTGCCCAGAGAGGGCATCTGCTGTGGCTAATGCACAGGAATCCATGCCTTCAGGGTGCCATCTGTCCCCTCAGAGGTTTGACTCTCCTTCCACAGCTCTGAGGAAAGCAATAAAGAGCTCTTCCTCCTCTTTTCCCTCTTCCTTTCCTGAAACAGGGTGTCAAACTGTGAGGGCCTTGAACTCACTATGTAGCCCAGGCTGGCCTCAAGCTCACAGTGATCCTCTTGCCTCAGCCTCCCAAGTGCTGGGACTATAGACATGTGCTACCATGTCCAGCCTTTGGGTTCTTCCTTCCTTCCTTCCTTCCTTCCTTCCCTCCTTCCTTCCTTCCTTCCTTCCTTCCTTCCTTCCTTCCTTCCTTCCTCTTCTGTTTTCTTCTTCTTCCTCTTCATTTTCTTCCTCTTGTTCTTTTGTGGCACTGAGGACTAAAAAAAGAGCCTTCACTAGGCTGGGCTCAAACTTGGAATCCACCTGCCTCAGCCTCCCAGACTGCTGTGATTACAGGTGTGTACTAGTGTGCTGGGAGTTTTGTACTTTGTATTTTGAAATAATTATAGACTCACAAGAAATTTCATAAACACAGTAACACAGAGCCCTTGTATTGCTCAGCTTTTACATTGCTGGGGCCAAAGACCCCCTGGCCATGGTGTAGGGAAGGGAGGGTTTGTGTGGCTTGAGCTCTCAGAGGGTGCAGTCCCTGGTCAACTGGCTCCAAGGTGGGAGTGTGTTGGTGGAACGAAGTGCACGATGGAGCATAGCTGCTCGCCTCATGCTGGCTGGAAAGCAGAGAGAGCTGGAGAGAGCCAGAGGGGAAAGAGCTGGCACCAGATGCCCCCAAAAATGTGCTTTACTAATCTGCCAGGCATTTCTTGACCCAATTTGGCAATCATATTTTTTTTTTTTTTTTGAGACAGGGTCTCACTATGTAGTTTCAGCTGTCCTTGAACTCACTGTGTAGCCCAGACTGGCCTCAAACTGACAACAGTGCTCCTGCCTCAGCCTGCTGGGTGCTGAGATCACAGGCATGCGCCATCATGCCCTGCTCACTGGACACTCTTGGACGGAAGAATGCGGCTGCCTTCTGTGATCACAAGCAAAACTCCTTCCTGTTCTAGACAGAAGTGACACCTGGCTTCCTGGCTTCTCTGGCCTCCTCGAGGAGAGACGAGCACCTGGCTGCAGAGCCCCAGGCAGCTCAGCAGAAGCCACCCAGCCAAGGCGGGGGCTAAGTGTATGTTCCTTATGTGAGGCAACGAGTTGACTGCCCTTGGCCATTTATACATTTTGTGGGTTA
Organism: Dinomys branickii; assembly: GCA_004027595.1. Classification (NCBI taxonomy): domain Eukaryota; kingdom Metazoa; phylum Chordata; class Mammalia; order Rodentia; family Dinomyidae; genus Dinomys; species Dinomys branickii. Next base: position 76,132 of record PVLD010007835.1, read on the forward strand.
AAGATTTTGTTTTTCTTTTTGGTACCAGGAATTGAATGCAGGGCCGTTGCACTGAACCACATCTCCTAAGTTACTAAGTTTTGCAGGCTGGACTTGAACTTGTGACCCTCCTGCCTCAGCCTCTCCTGGGAGACAGGACTGTGGCAGCATGTCTGGCTAGAAAAGAACTATGCAGTAGGTGCGTTGCTGATGAGGAGGGGGCTTGGTCTGCCTCGCCCTTTGCTTACACAGCTTTTCCTCTTCTTGGTGTTTTCAAAGCTTCCCTGAGGCCTCAGCAGGCATATCACCAGACCTGGGTCCGGTTTTACTATCTTCCCATCTTTTGTGAGAACACACATTCCTGCTTCTCTCCTCAGGCGCCTTAAAGTGGGAATGAAGGAAGGAGTTCTGTGTCCCAATGGCAGTGACATCCATGTCCTAGAAACTACCCCTGCAGGTGCAGGTGGGGACACTTGTGGCTGTGACATTTAGTTAAAAAAATACTCATTAAAGGGGTGGCATGGGCAGAGACTGCGCCTGGCATGGTGTGGTCAGAGCCAGTGCCCTGCTCGCCCATCCATCAGTGCCACTGTCACCAGCCGGGCCCAGCTGTGGGCTGCACTGTCCCGGCCATGTGCCTCCCCTCCTACGTGCCCGGGTGGCAACAGTTGGAGCAGGTGGTGGCAGGCCCAGGTGGGGAGTGTGTTTTCACAGGTGCTCCCCTCGGCCCGGTGTTGCAGTGTGGCTCCCAGTGTGGCCTTGAACAGAAAAGCCAGACATCATCTATAATCCATCACGATAATGCAAATATCCCTGATACTGGGGAGCCTGAGCAGCAACCACCAAGTTTGGAGCCCAGGACACCAATCCCAACCCTGACTTCCATGGACAAGGGAAAGTGGCTCTCTGCTCTGGAAAGAACCTGACCTTCGAAGTCATTCCTGAAGTATGGATGAGCTTGAGCTATTTAGGGGTCTAGAAAGAAGACTTTTCTCTCCTCCCCAGGTCTTTTTGGAAGAGCACCCCAAATCCCAGGTGTTCTTTGCCTTTTGATCACTAAAGGGAGAGGGTACCTGGATGGCCGGGTCTGCTCCAGGGGCACTGTCTGTTTTTGGAGGGGAGGAAATGCTGGGGTTATAAACATGCAAGACCATGCCCAGCTCGATGTCCCTTCTTTGCTTGCAGCTGGTGGCCTCAGATGACGTGGGTTCTTCCCCTTGTGCAGGAAGCTGAGGTCTGACATGCATCCTTACTTCTGGTCTGAAGGCAGAAGGCTTGGCCACCTCTCCCTCATCTCTGTGCCTGTCCCTTCCCCTCAGAATGAGTCTGTCCCTAGGGATGTGGAACCCTGGAGGGGTAGGGTCTTGGTGTCCCCTGTGCTGTGGACATCACACTGTATGGCCACCCTCCAAGCCCATGTGTTCAGAGTCCTCTCCTTTGAGACAGAAGATGAAACTGCTGTCTGTTTCCTGGGTGGTGGCCCTGGCCCTTACCACGTGGGGACCACTTGGCGAAAGGGCTGTGGGGCCCTCACTCCAGGAAAGTGTCCTTTGCCGACAGGAACTGCCCCAGTGACGTCACCCTGGCATCCGAGAGAGAACAGGCCGTGCTTGCTAGAAGTGAGTCTGCCTCTTGATCAGCTATTTTAGGGGCTGTGCACCGGAGCTGTCATCGGGAGCCCCTGGGGTGACTGACAGTGTCCAGCGAAGGACCTCATCCTGGACTTGGTTCCCGGGTCAGGTGCCAGACACCGTGGGACTCTAAATAGCTCTGGCCCCATGATCGCTTCCTGCTGGGGCTTTGGGGGTGCCCGGAGGGTGTGAGACCTCTCCTGCAGTGAGCCTCAGGCCGCCCGACCCAGCTTCTGGGCCTTAATGACCCCACCCAATGTGGATGGGAATCGAGAGGCTCCCTCAAACATGCCAGCAGGGCTGCCCCTTATCCGCCTCTGGCTCCAGGTGAACACTGCTGGCTTTCAGGGTGGGTACCCAGGGTGGGGTCTGCAGTGGCATTGTGGGTATCAATGTCCCATGTCCTCAGAAGACTCAAAATTTAAGGGTAGAAAAATGTGAGTCCAGCCAGGTGAGGTGGTACACGCTTGGAATCCCAGCTGCTCAGGAGGCTGAGGCAGGAGGATGGTCAAGTTCCAGGCCAGCCTGGGCTACTTAGGGAGATGCTGTCTCAAAAGAGGGCTGGGGAAATAGTTTTTTCTCTTTTTTTTGTTGGTCTTTTTGGGACAGGGTCTCACTATGCAGTTCAGGCTGGCCTTGAGCTCACTTTGTAGCCCAGGCAGGCCTCCAACTCACAGCAATCCTCCTGCCTCAGCCTCAGCCTCCTGAGTGCTAGGATTACAGGCCTGGGCCACCATGCCCAGTGAGGCTCAGTTCCCATGCAGACAGGGCCCAGGCAGCAGTACCCAGCCAGGGCCTGCACTCAGGTTTCCCGGAGCAGTTCCGCAGCCTCCGCGGTCTGGTTGGGGTGGGGGTGGGGCCCACGCTGGTCCAGTCCCTTAGATGTAGGCAATGTCTCTTCCTGCCGTGGCCTCTCTGGCTGGGTGCCAAAGCCTGCCGCTTAGTTGAAAATAAATATGGTCATGCATGCTCCATCTTGCTGTAGAGAAGCCACTCACTATTTCCCGCCCGCTCTCTGTGTCTCTCTCAGTTACTCGTGAGATTTGCTCTGACCAGGCAGATTCTGAGAGAGGTCGGGTCTTGGGGGTTACTGCTCACTAGGGAGGGAGGTGAGGGTCACTGTGACGAAAACACGGTTACAGCTGCCGGTGAGCTGTGCCATCATGGAGATGTCGTTCGCCTTTTTGGGACCCTGCAACCTCCACACAGGTTCACTGCAGCCTGATTCACAGCAGGCACGAAGCAAAACCGCCTGCGCTCCCAAGTGGACGGAGCTGTGGACAGAGGGCGGTGGGCGCGACGCCCAGCCAGCAGTCAGGACGGGGGGGCGGCTGCTGCACCTTGCCTCCGGGCAGAGCGCAGGGGGACAGAGCGCAGGGGGACAGTGGACAGGGGGACAGAACGCAGGAGACAGTGGACAGGGGCACAGTGGACAGAGGGACAGAACGCAGGAGACAGTGGACAGGGGGACAGAGCGCAGGGGGACAGTGGACGGGGGACAGTGTACAGAGGGAGAGCCGGAGACAGTGGGGGACTCACGCTGCCATCCGGGCCGGAGGTCCTCAGGTCCCGACTGGTGCAGAGCAGCGAGGCAGGTGTGAGACATCTCTGGGAGCTAGAATAGCTGGGACCTCATGACAGGGCCTTGGGGTGAGCAGGCGGAGGGGCAGAAGGAAAAGGAAGAAGAGGAGAGGGGGATTGTGGCAAGGGTGTTGGGTGCCTGGCAGAGCAGACAGATTTGGGCACACAGACCCTGCATTTAGCTCCAGACACGGCAAGCTGGAGGGCTGGCGAAGACAGCGGGGTACAGATGACAGAGGACAGTGGGGATGGCCGCGTCCCCACTCGTGCCGGCAAAACCTGCCTCATAGGAGCGAGGGCCAACAGCACACATGTGTAAGGAGCATCAGCACGTCTGTAGAAAGATGCGGGGTCTGCATAGAGACGACCCGAGACGAGTCAGTGGACAAACAGATGCACTCTGGGCAGAGGCGCCCTGGAGACCAGGGATGTACAGACGTGATCCTGAGGACCTCGGGCCATCTCTGATCCTCTGGCCACCCTGAGGGGGCCAAGCCTGCGCAGTGGATGATGAGGCCGTCATTCTGCTTTGGCTCCGTTTCCAGGACTTTGAGTCTTCCTCTCCCCAGCGCAGAGCCCCGCAGGACCAGTGACAGAAACTGTTTGTAAATCTCCATGCTACCTCAGGGGGTTCAGGTCTAGATTCAAGCAGGGGATGGTGGGAGATGAACCACAGGAGACTTAGAAATGCAAACCCTTCCTTTCCATTGTTTTGATCAGTGACCAAAAGAGTTTTGCTAAATGAGAGGCTCATTTTATATTTTTACTTTTTTTTTCAGACAGGGTCTTGCTGTGTAGCTCAGTAGGGCCTGGAACACATTATGTAGCCCAGGTTGGCCATGAGCTTGCAATGATCCTCCTGCCTCAGCCTCCTGAGTGTTGGGATTACAGGTGTGTGCCACCATTCCTGGCCTCATTTTATTTGGTTAGATCTTTTTTTTGAGGTGGGGATGGGGTTTGTTACTTTTAATTTGTTGTTGTTTTGGTTTTATGTGACAGCGTCTTGCTCTGTAGTTCAGGCTGGCCTTAAACTCACAGCAATTTTGCCTCAGCCTCCTGAGTGCTGGGATTATAGATGTGCACCACCATGCCCAGTTTATTTAGATCTTTAACAGGTTGGTCTTCCTCTTCCTCTCCCTCCTCTTTCTTCTCCTTCTTTTGACACAGGGTCTTGCTGTGTCATCCAGGCTGCTCTTGGACTCATTGTGGAGTCCAGGCTGGCCTTGAACTCGTGGTGATCTTCCTGCCTCGCCTCTGGAGTGCAGAGATTACAGGCATGGGCCTCCACATCCAGGCAGGGCTTCCTTTTCTAAGCCCTCTGGTACTACCTGCTGCTGGGCTGTAAACTTCTGGGGACACACACTGCTGCTTTCATGTTGTGGTCCTAGAGTGGTGGCCTAGCGTCCAGACAGAAAGCACACGAGGAGGACTGCAGGGTGTCCTGGTCATGTGCCCGGGGTGTGCACGGCAGTCACGGGGGCCCAGCAACGTGAGCCTCCTGCTGGGTGACTGGCTGAGCCCTGGCTTGGGCCCGATGGGCTGCTGCTGCTGGAACATTCTCTCCAGAGCTGGGCCAGGCAGCCGGCTTCACGTGACACTGAGCGGAGATCCTGGCGCTGCTCGAGGCCGGTGCTGACGTCAGCCAGTGCAGCCCTGGGCGTTGGGGGAAGGTGCGAGGGAACACACAGGCCCCCTGCTCTCCTCTTCTGTCTCGGTTGCCTTTACAATCCTCTCACTGTGGAGGATTCTGAGGCGGCTTCCGAGCAGGGAGAGTGGTGCCTTTAGAATAACTGCCCCATGGAGGGGCTTTCTCTGCCAGCCATGCTGACAGAATCCAGGGTGGAGGACTAGGACCTGGAGGGAGGCTGGCAGGAACAGGCACACAGCTGTGGAAATCTGAAGAAGTGAGCTTGTGGTGGGCATAGGTGGCCCCAGAGAAGTTTCTGGAAGGCTGTGGAGGGCCGGGACCTCCCTTCTGACCAACAGGCCACGCTGTGACTGCTTCATGGGTGACTCCTTGGAGAGCTTTCAGATTCATATAAATACGGTGCAGGAAAACCCACTCTTGGGTCCCCTGGCATCTGCCTTCAGATCCTCAAAGATACTGAAATCTGCTGACGCTCAAATCCTTTGTATAAAATGATGTAGCAGGAACTGAGTGGGCACACATGTAATCCTAGCACCCGGGAGGCTGAGGCAGGAGTATCCACGCAGGTTTGAGGCCAGTCTGGGCTACATAGTGAATTCAAGGCCAGCCTGGACTACATAACAAGACCCTGTGTCAAAAAACCAAAAGAACCTGGAAGGATAAAGTGATGGCAACATCTAAGCACACCCTGTAGCTTACAGTTAACTCTGAGACCTCTCAGATGGCATCCGTGGGGGCAGCGTGGCTGTCTTAGCTTAGGACACCCTGAGAATCTGCACAGCCGGGACATTGGCTCACCATGCATTTCTCAGGCTCTGTCCCTGCTGTCCAGGCATGTGTGACTTGAGGCTGTGTCTGGCGCCTTATGATGCCCAGCATGTGAGTGCCGAGGACAGTGGCCCGCACTGCTCAGGGGCTAGGACAGATGGGAGGGGTGTCCGCTGTGTTCAGTGTAGACTTGGCTGCTGCCCCTAAGGACTTGTCACTTGTAACTGGTTGAATCTGCTCATGCAAAACTGCGGGATCTAGAGGCTGACTGCATGGGAAGAGAATTCCCTCCTCCTTAGAGACTGGGGAGAATGCTTTAATGATCTGTCTCTTAGATGACAGCTAAAGATTACTTTTCAATAATGGGGACTGAACCCAGGGCCTTTGCCCTTCCCCAGCCCTTTTTCATTTTTATTTTGAGGCTGGGTTTCACTAAATTGCCCAGGCTGGGCTCTTATTTGCAATCCTCCTGCCTCATCCTTCCAGAGTGCTGGGATTGCCGGTGTGCACTCGCCAAGCCCAGGCAGGAAGGGAAGCTTGAGCTCAGCCGTGTTCTCTAGTGGGCAAATCAAACAGCCCATCCCGGGCCCTGTCTCCCATGCTTCTGACTTACTAACTCCAGGAAACTTCTTTCCAAGATTAACTAAAAACAAAGGGCCCAGCAATGGATTTCCCTTCTCTCTGGGTTATTTCCTTACCTGTTTGTTTAATGCTAAGCTCTCAGTTTGCTTCTCGACCTAGTTTAAGCCACATACCCCACACTCTGTTTGTCTCAGTATGAGTGGTGTTATGGAAAGTTAACAATTTTGGTCAAACATCATGCAACCAGGTAATGGAGCCCAGAGAGCAGCCTGTCTGGACCTGGGCCTGTCTGAGAGATCACGGCTTGTTAGCGCTGGCGTGTGCGTCGGTGGCTCTGTGTGCACTGGCCGGGGGCCGGAGACCTTGGCGCTGTGTGGCACCGCGTGACGCCTGTCAGACCCGGCCCTGGAGCCCTGTCCCTACATGTCCCGCACTCTGTGAGGGGAGAGGCAGGTGCCAGTTTCCCAAGAGGGAAAAAAGCAGCTGGAAAAGAGGAAATGGCAGATTGTCAAAGAGATAGCTTTTGTCTCTGCTTTCCCTCTTTGTTTTCCTTCGCAGGCCTCTGTGAATTACCGTACTTTCCCGCTGGGTATTTTGGGCCACGGATCTGTATATTAACCTCAGCTCCTTTCCCCCCGTTCATAGCCATCTGGAAAATGTCCCCACCCGGGCGGCCTTGTTCCAGCAAGGTCCTGTCCACCCCGCCTGGGCTGCTTACCAACTGGGGAGCCCGGAACGCAGGGCCCCTTCCCAGACCGGCTGCTGCACCCTGCGAGCCAGGGGTGGGTGAAGCCGCAGAAGCTCTGCTTTGTGGCCTCGGAACCCCAGCTGTGCTGTGCCTGGCCAAGGACCTTGGGCATGACGAATGCCCTGCTCTTCAGCCCTGCATCCCTTCTGTGATCCGGGCAGCAAGGCTGTCCCTCCTCCCGCTAGGAGCCACAGATGACACACGGCAAGTCCTGCACTTCTGTCCTGTGCTGTGAGGTCCTGGACGAGCCACCCCACCTTGCTCCCGCCTCCTCATGGTTTGGGGGAGCACAGGGCCACCCTCTGTGGACCCCTGAGTGGCACCTGTCATCAGTGGGCTGATTGAGGAGTGGGCCTGCCAGGTGAAAACACTCATTTAGTTGCTTGTTTTTGGTTTTTGAGACAGGGTCTCTCTATGCAGTTCAGGCTGGCCTCAAACTTGCTGTGATCCTCCTGCCTCAGCCTCCTGAGTGATGGGATTACAGGTGTGCACCAGCACATTCCATCTAAAGCTCAATTATGGGGCTGTAACCTGGGGTTTTTGAGTGGGCCAGTGAGTCATTCTGACACCTTTTCCTAGTCCTGCCTCAAATTTTTTCTCTGTATTGTCCTTCTAGCCCTAGTGGTTATAATTAAAAATAAATAAGAAAAAAAAATTATAAAATAGAAACTATTTAGCTGGGTATGGTGGTACATGCCTGTAATCCCAGCACTTGGGAGGCTGAGGCAGGAGGATCATTGTGAGGGCTACATAGTGAGCTCCAGGCCATTGAACTGCATAACGAGACCCTGTCTCAAAAAGACAAAAAAAGTTAGAACTAAGTGAATAAATAAAAGCTATGGGGAGAAGAACACCAGATTTAGAAGGAATCAAACCAATTGGCTGCAGAATTTGAGTTTGGGGTCAACTTCCTGACCTCGGTTGGTCAAGTAACAGCGTCCAGGCCTCGGTTTCCTCACCTGTAAATGGGGAGCTGTGAGGAACACATACGTCATGCGTGTGTCTGTGGTCCCAGCATTCTCCCTGCATTGTACTGCACATCCTCCCAGGGCATTTCAGAGATGAGCTCATGGAAGTGGCAGTTGGGTCCCTGGCGCTCTGTCCTCTGCTTACATGGACGTGACGTGGCCAAGGTCCCTGGAGCTGGCGTGGGGCTCCCTGTCCTCCTGTCCCTGCTAACGGACACCACGTTTCCACTCTGTGTGCCCTCAGCAGCTATGACGCCAAGCATGGGCTGTCACTGCCTGGGCCTCGCTGGCCTCAATTCTTCCGCTCCACCCCACTGCTCAGGTATCTTTGGTGTGGGGTGATGCCCACCAGGTGGGCGCTCATGGGGTCATTCCCCACATTCAGGTGGGAATTCGGAATGTCCTGGCCAGCTGGCGTGAGCAGTGAGTGCTACCTTTCCTGGCGAGCCAGGCACTCAGGACCCCAGCTCGAGGGCATGGTGTGTTCCCAAGGGCCACAGGTCACCCTAGGGCCAGGGCCAGGAAGGCAGGGGGGAGCGGCAGGTGCAGCTCTGTACCCATGGTGGCTGCCACTTTGAATTGGTTAGAAGTTCACTGCCCACAAATTTTAGACATAACTGCATCTAAAAAAGTGCTGAAAGCCAGGTGAGAAAGTGGACTCCTATAGTCCTGGCTACTGGGTAGACTGAGGCAGGAGGATTGCTTTAACTCATGAGTTCAAGACCTTGTCTATAAAAAGCAAGTAGTAAATAAACATTGGAAACATCATTTGAGAAGGCCTGGCAACCCTAGAGGACAGGTACTGACTTGAGGGAGGGTCAACCTCCGTCCTCCTTTGTTATTTCTAGCTGTGCAGCTTTCTCAAAGTAGCCTTGGAAGTTCCGGTTTCCTCCTAATTATTTGTTTATTTATGTATTTGCTTATTTAGAGAGAGGGTCTCCCTGTGTAGCCCAGGCTGGCCTTGAACTTATAGTGATCCTCCCGCCTCAGCCTCCCGAGTGCTGGGATTACAGGTGTGCACCACCACACCCAGTTTGAGTCTCCTCATTTTCAAAATGGAAGAATTATACTGAATATAAGAGCTGTTCCAGGTGAAGAGAACGTGTGAAAAGGGCAGGGACCCCGAACACGGAGCCCTTTGTACTGAAAAAGCACTTTTCACAGTTGGTGCTATGGTCCAGCGCCAAGCTCTTGCCGACACTCTCACCTGTCCCGTGTACCGGTGGGGACAGGCCTGGCGGACCTGCTGTCCCTGAGCTCACTGGGCATCAGAGCCAAGCCCCCTGGGAGCCCCCTGGGGGACTCTGGGGAGCCCTCCTCAGAGGTGAGGCCTAGAAATGTGGTAACAAAGTACAAACAGCGGGATTCATATCTGTGCCGGGCAACGGGAAGCACGTTCTGCACACAGCCAGGTCCACCGGCACCTGAGGCTGTGGCTGCGCTTTGCAGAGTGCAGAGCTGGGTCTTGAAGGGCTCAGATCCCTCGGCCAAGGTCACAAGGTGAGGAAGGGGACGCCCTGGAGGCTAACTTACCCACTGTGCCCAAGGAGCCTTCTCAGGAGGGAAAGAGCACTGAGCTTGGTCCAAAGCCGCCGGCACAGCGGGTGTAGAGCGGGTATAGGGTGGCCACGGACACGGAAGGGGAGCCGTTGGTTGGGGGCCACGTGCAGGGCAGATTCCCTCCCTACCTCACACTGACCCTCAGCGAAAGCCCGTCCAGGGCCGCTGTCCTCTCCTGTTACTCCACGTCTTCTCTGGGCCATGCAGCATCACCTGCTCTCACACACCCCTTGAGTCCCCTCCGTGACTCGCTCCCCTGCTCCATGCCAGCCCTGGCCCGGGCCACCCTGGTCCCTGGCACACAGTGGCTGTCCCAGAGCAAGTGCTCGGGGTGTGAAGCTGTGCCCTGCATGCCAGGCCCACGTTCATGGAGCCGCAGCCCTCACAGCGGGGACCAGACAACCTGGCCCTGGAGTCCACAGCGCCGAAGCCCGGGATGCGTCCCACGCATCACGAGGTGACCAGGTGCCTGCGCGTGCCGGGCAGAGGAGTGAGTGGGGCCGTGGGAGGGAAGAGCAGGCAGCACTGGAGGTTTGGGAGCTGGGCCTTCATGCAAGTCCATCTGTGCTTCTAGAGCCTTCTGAAGGAGAAGCAGCCACCACGCCCAGCTGACTGCAACGGCCTAGGCAGTCTCTGCCCCGGTGACACCGAGACCCCGGAGCAGCCAAACGGTCTTTCGTACCTCGTGCTGGGCACTGACAGAAGAAAGCAGGAGGGCTGGGGGTGCACTTGGGACAGCAGAAGAGACACAAGCAGCCGCCACCCCCCTGCACCGACGGGGTGGGAGGGACAGTGACTCAGAGCTTACGAAAGCTGGTGACAGCAGCGGGCACATCTGTAAAACCACTGCCACCAGCAGCCCGTCCAGGGGACCCCAGGGGCAGGGGAGGAGCCGTGTGACAGGAAGGGCATGGAAGACAGCACATGGCAGGCCACAGCCTGCCAGTCACCCGTGTCACAGACCACAGATGTCACGTACAGCTGCCGTGGCCGTTGGGCAGGGGCATGGCGCGGAGGAGCAGCTCAGGTTCGAAGGAGAAGTGACCAAGGCCGACCACAAGCCACAGTGCGTGGAGCACAGGGCTGAAGAGCGGCCTCGGCCGGCCCAGCCGGAAGCACTCCCTGAGCTCCCCGGTGGCCGCACATTCAAGGAAGGTGGGGGCCTTCACGGGGCTGTCCTTGTGGGAAGTGGAGGACCCTGGTTTGTTCTGGGCCTGGCTCCCTGACCTTAGCACAAGGGAGTGGTTTCTTCCACAGGAAGCAGCTCTCACAGGGACCCTGGGCCTGGCATTTCCTCTTCTCTCCCTCCCCCTCTTCCTCTCCCCTCCCTGTCTCCCTCCTTCCCTCTCTCCCTTTCTTCTCCACTTCCAGCACACTAGCCCTTCCGCTTTGCTACTTTGAGGCAGCACTGGTGATTAAACTCAGGGCCTTTGCACTAAGCTACATCACCCCTAGCCCTTTAGAAAAAAATATTTTATTTTAGTTTGTTTTGAGTAAGGGTCTCATTAAGTTGCTGCAGTTGGGCTCCAGCTTGTGATCCTCCTGCCTCAGCCTCCCAGAGTGCTAGAATTATGGGTATGTGACTTTGATGTGTTGTTTCTACTGTCCCTTACTGTACTTTTGAAGTTCAGTTTGGTGGAGATATTTTGGGAATTTGCCCTTTTTGTGGTATTATAGCGATACTTTCTTTAAGTGCTGAAGAATGGGGGCCGGGCACAGCGGCATCAGGAATGCTCTGCCCATCCTTCGAGGGAGCTGGTGCTGCAGAATTTGGGGTGCAGTGGCGAGTGGGAGTCATGATGGACCTAAGTATGTGGGGTGGGGGGTCGAAGACCCCTTAAGAAAGATAAAGGATTTTCCCTAAAAAAACCAAAGGTACACAATCAAATTTAGCTCTCACCATCTTGAAATTCAGGTCCCCGCTGAGGATCCAGGGGTACCTAGTTCAGCACCTCTGGGGGAACCTGCAGCACTCATAACATTGAGAATAAGGGAATTTTTTTTTTTGAATTTTTCTTAGGCTCCAGAGATATGACATTGTATTTCAGGTATTATGTTCATTTTATAGGGTCTGGGGAGGGAAGGAAAGGTATATCGCTGCACTTTGTTTTTGTCTTTTTTTGATACAGGGTCTCACTATGCAGTTGAAGCTAGCCTTGAACTCATGATCCTCCTGCCTCAGCCTCCTGAGTGCTGGGATTACAGGTGTGCCCACCATGCCCAACCTACATTATTGGACTATTATTCTCCTCACCTCATACAAATATTCTATGGATGGGACAAAATACATGAAATGTAGAATATTGCTCAGCAAGTAAAAAGGAAAGAATTTGCGAGGCATGCTACAATATGGATGAGCCTCAAGGACATTGTGCTAAGTGAGATAAGCCCAGCTCAGCAGGACAGACACTGTGTGACTCATAGAGCCAGTAGAATGGTGGTTTCTTGGGTAAGGACTGAGTAGAGAATTTCAGTATTGAAGACAAGAAGAATTCCAGACAGTGAACAACAACGTAAACACATGGGGTGAGTGAAAAATATTGTGAGTGCTTACATTTAAAGATTGATTACAGCCGGGCATGGCTTCCTACTCTAGCTACTATGAAGATGATGATACAGGGCATTAATTGTTATTCTCTTGCTGTTTTGTTAAGAAATTTTGTTTTACCCTTTCATAAAGTAAAAATGTACTTTCCCTCACTTCCAGCACACTAGCCCTTCCGCTTTGCTACTCTGAAGCAGCTCTGGAAATGCTCTCTCCTTTT
>PVLD010007836.1:0-88359 GCA_004027595.1 Dinomys branickii
GGGCAGGTATTTAAATGCTACATATGAAGATTGTATGTACACAAAAATGTGTCCCTATAAAACTATGTAGCTATTAAAAATACAAACATTGTGTATTATGATTAAGTGACTAGAATCTATAGAAAAAGAAAAAGAATGTAAAACAAAATTAAGGTGGACGTTTTAAGAATAGTAATAAAAGATAACACCAAGTGATTTGGCAAGGCATATTGCAAATAAGATTTACATGAATTAACATATTTAATACTCACCACCATGCCATGAGTTAGACAATTTTATTATTACCCATTTGGCTACAGGGGAGAAAACCAGAGTCTAAAGCAATTAAGCAAAACAGATCCAAGATAAAAATGATGGAACTATTAAAAATTAAATCAAATTTAAAAATAAAAAGCCTCAAATTAAATTAAAAAGCTTCTGAACAGCAAAGGGAACAACCAACAGGGTGAAGAGACAATCTACAGAATGGGCAAAAAATTTGCCAGCTATTCCTCAGACACAGAACTAATATCTCTAATATATAAGGAATTCAAAAAGTTAGAAGCCCCCAAAATAAAAGACTTAATCAAAAGTGGGCAACTGAAATGAATAGATACTTTTAAGGATAAGTACAAATGTCCAGTAACTAAATTTAAAATGATATCTCTGACCATTTGAGAAATGCAAATTAAAACAATGCTGAAATCTTATTTTATTCCAAAAAATGGCCATCATCAAGAAATCAAATAATACCAAATGCTGCTGAGGATGTGAGGGAAAAGAAACCCTTCCACACTGTTGGTGGGAGCGTAAGCTGACACAACCACTATTGGAATCGGTATGGAAAGTCCTCAAAAAACTAAAACTAGAAATTCTACTCAACCCAGATATATCCTTTCTAGATATTTTCTCAAAAGAGTTAACATGATATTACAGTTACACATGTATACCCATGCTTATAGCACCATAGCCCATAATAGCTACATCTCGGAAATGGCCTCTGTCCATCTACGGATGAGTGGAGAAAGAAAATGTGGTAGATATACACAATGGACCACTAAACTGCCATAAAGTTAAATTTGACTCATTTGTAGGAAACTTGATCTACTTTGAGACAATAATATTAAATGAAACAAAGCAAACACAGAAGCTTAAATATTGTATGGTTTCTCTTTGTGAAAGACACAAAGTATAAATAAATAAAAAATATATGTATATAATGAGAAAAACGGTGATAAATATTTTACAAATGGGAAGAGGACCAAGAAATGGAGGGGATGGGGAGAGAAAGGGGCCTTTAAAATAATTTAGGAGTGTTACATACATGCACCAACTCCCCATGATGAATGCAATCAATACATACTGCAAACCTGCACTAAGAAAGATTAAAACACACAGTCACAAAGCCATTAAGTAGTTTCCCCCAGTTGTATGATGCTAAGCAGCAAATGCCAAGCATTTTACATGTAGCATCTTGCAGGACAGAGTGAGGTAGTTATGTGTGTGGGCTCCAGAGTAAAAAGAGCTTCGGACAAATCTCTCTGAGCCTGGCATGGTGGGCATTCCTGTAATCCTAGCACGATGGAAGACTGAAACAGGATGATCTCAAGTTTTAAGCATGGGCAATTTAATGACTTTGGGAGACCCTGTCTCAAAATTTTTTTTAAAAAAATGGCTTGGAGCATAGTTCAATGTGAAGTCTGTGAGTTCAATCCCCATTCCTGAAAAAAATTAAAACCCTCCCTCCCTCTGCCAATTCCTGTTTGTATGGTCACTGTGTTTATCACTTTATTATCTGAATAAAGGAAGAAGAAGAATAGCTAGTCCATAGGGTTATTAGCAAGTCTTATAGGTGAACCACTTAGCATGATGTTGGTAGAAAGTAAGAGGATAATAAGTGTAAGCAACTAGTATTTTTCCTGACAGCAACCATTTCGGGGGTGAGGAAACTTAAAGTTTAAGGGCTTCCATAACCTTTCCAACGTCCTCCAGTGGTTAATGGGTAGAGAGGCCCAATGCTTGCTCTTAACCTCCACCCCCTACTGCCTCTACAAAGTGACATGAGCCGTTAGGGAAGGAGACTGGGGTACTACAGGAAGACAAATGGAACACTTAACCCAGTCTTGTAGGAATGGAGGTAGGGCAGGCTCCCAGGAGAGATAAGGTTCAGCTAACTTGGGAAATCAAACAAGAATTGGGCGGAGGAGGGCAATGGGGTAGGACAGAAGTACAGGCTATCAGCAGAATGCAGTTATTTTATCCCCATCTAGAAGCTTGTCAAAAGCATGGTGAAGTGAGAAGCAGGTCCAGGGAACCTGGATATGGATAGGGGTTAAGGCAAAGGGCTGCCCACGCCTTTGCTCCATCAGGCTATCAAAAGGCACCTTGCAGTTACAGGATGGTGTCACTTCTTTCTCCCAGTGAGCCTTTCTTTTCCAGTTTGCCCTTCAGTTCTTCTGTGCTTTCCTGAATGAGGCTCAGAGGGGCGAATTCTCTCCATATTCCTTCATATTGAAAGATTAATTCTTCATGGCAAACATGAGGCTTTCAGCAAGTGCCCAGGGGACTGCATCCCCCTCTCACTTTCCCACCCCCTCTTTGGCTTTGTGGTCTCTTTACGGAGGGCTTCCAACTTGCATGGGTTCTGCCTTAGCCACTTGGTGCAGAGCTGTCTTCTCTACGTTCCTCTTGAATCTTTGTATCTTTCATCTGCGCCAGCAAGTTCCATGTTTGTTTACTCTCTACTAAGTAAAAATGGGCTGGTTGCTTTCTCTTTAAATTCAAAAGCTACTCCTTTAGTATGAGCGTTCTAGGGTTCAGTCAGCGAGTATTGACACTGCTGTGCTGAACCCAGTCACCCAGGAATGCCATTCCCTGGGGGTGGATCCTTCTCTATCAATTCAGCTGAGTCTAGAAGCCACAGAGCCTCCCAAATTTTACCTGCGCATACACTTCAGCAGCCAGATTCTCTTGGGGACTGGATCACACTGACACTTTGGGCACCATGTTGTAGGCATTCTCATTACCAACTATCAAAGCTGAGGAATGATCCATATCTCCACTATCCTTTGTTCCCTCTTGAACAACAATGTCCATAGAATCTCTTTAACTAGAACAACACCTCCACTGAGGGCAAATTTTATAATGCCTGGACTTTCACTTTTAAGGAATCTTTATGTCAGTCAGTGGAACAACTAGCAGTAACCTCCACATCTGAACATCATTGTTATTTGAATTGCTGCAGATGTGGAGGGTGAGGGAGTGTGACATCACCTGTTCAAGAAATGCAACCAATTCAGTAAGCCACTACCAACACTCTGACTGTCAGATTTGCTTTGTTTGTGGTCTTGCTGTCTGGCATGCAATCATCAAACATTTATTGAATACTTTCAACTTTCAGGAACCCTGGCACTTCAGAATGTCATTTTTATTTGCTTCAGCTGCTTTCTGTTTTTCTAAAGCACAGCTGCTGCAGCTTCTGTCATCCAGCTTTTGTGCTGTTTCTTATACCATTGCTGACCTCCAGCCTTCCCTGACTTCTGATATGTAGTGGACACCACCAGGTGCTGGCTGTGGCCTCAGAGCTGGACTAGATTTTTGAACCCCATATCTTCCCCACTTTTTGACCCTCTGTTGGCCTCTGTGGGGTTCTGGCCCTGACTGTTGGAGTGCCCTGGAAATTCCAATATTGTGATGAGTAAGAGTTGTTATATTTTCTGATTCTTATGCCTTGGCCACTGGACTCCATACTCTTATCTTACTGTTGATTATTGAATGCTTAATCAATTAGTATTAAACACATAATAAATGTATACAAGCAGAGAATAGGAGAGTGGTTATGAGAGTCTAAGGAGAGTAGCAGGAAAGGGAAGAAGGAGCGGTTGGTCACTGGGTATAACGCCACAGGTAGGTAGAAGCAAGAAGCCTTGGTGTGCCATTGCACAGTAGAACAACTGTAGACAACAATAATTTACTGTATGTTTCTCAACAGCCAAAAGAGGATATTTTGAATGTGTCACCACAAAAAATGATGTTTGAGGGAATAAACATTCTAATTGCCATGATCTGATCATTTATTTATTTATTTATTTTTGGTCTTTTTGAGACACAGTCTCGCTACGCAGTTCAAGTTAGCCTTGAGCTCACTTTGTAACTCAGGCTGGTCTCAAACTCCCAAGGATCCTCCTACCTCAGCCTCCCAAGTGCTGGGCTTACAGGCATGTGCCACCACACCTGGCATATGATCTGATCATTACAGTGTACATATGTATCAGAACTTCACATTTTACCCCATGAATTTGTACAATTATTGTGTGTCGATTAAAAATAAAACCAGACGGAGAGAAATGAGACCATTTTTTTTGAAAAAGCAAAGTTATTAAGCTGATGATGCAGCTCGGTGGTGACATAGTGCACGCCCAAAAGTACCCACATTTCTTCCTTCTGGGCTAGCACAGAAGCAATGTGATGTGGGAGGCATGGTGGACATTATCTATGATGATGAGAGAAGCTATGGGCAGGTTGAAAAGGGCCCTGTGCATGTTGGACAGGCAGCCCTGAAGGAGGCCCCTGCCTGTCAAGCCAGTGAAGAGCACAGTCTTCATCCAGGGTAACTAATTCACTGTGCGGGCTGCTGACTGTACAGTTGCGAATGGAGTGAATTTTCTCTAACCTAGTGATAATAGTAATGTAATAGTTGACACATTCACTCATCTATTCGACAAATATTACTGAGTGCCACTGATGCACTAGCTCCCTAAGGAGTTCTATGTCTCTCTGCTCTCCAAAAGTTTACATTCTAGTAGAGCAGAACAGAAAATAAACATGTAAACCAAAATACTTAATAATATAATTTTTTATTTTAAAAGTAAAAGAATGAAAACATATTAACAAAGAGACAACCATTCACAAGGTAGCACAAGAACAGTACAAGCAAAACTGAATTACAGACAAGGTGACAGGGAATTAACAGTGGTTGTTGTATTACATACTGATAATCTCAAAGTGCATACTCAGGACAACAAGACAATTAAACAGAACAATGGGATGGAGAATAACTGATAGAGCTATTTTAAATAGAGTGCCAACGAAAGGCTCTCTGAGAAAGTGGCATTTGAGCTGCGATCCTAATGATGATAAGGGGACCCATGCCGAAGTCTGGGAAAGCCCACTCCCAGATAGAAGGGATTTTGAAAGTACTGCTCACTCATGCCCCTAACAAACCCAAGAACCTGTGCCTCTCAAAGCACATGTGTATTATTAAGAATAGTGCATATGGTGGGCTCTGTAATTCCAGTTTGTACTGCAAATTCCAATTCTGTGATGGGTATGAATTTCCATAACTCCAGCACTTAGGAAGACTGACGCGGGAGGACTGCAAGTTCAATTCCTACCTGGGCAACTTAGTGAGGTCCTGTCTCAAAAATTTAAAAAGGCTGGGGATGTAGTTCAGTACAAAGGCCCTGGATTCATCCTCAGTACACTGAGCAAGCAGGGGTTGGGGATGTAGCTCAGTGGCAGGACTGCCTTGGTAGTGAAAAGAAAGTGTGTCCACTCTTAGCATTTCTTATGTTCTGCTCCTCTTCTGTACGCTTGGGAAATAGTTGATCACAGCCCTCATGAACTGGGCGTTTTGTTGCTGTGTTTTATTTAGTGCAGGTTCTGACTATAAGACAAAAGAAACCTTAGACACCAAACACATATTGTTGCAAAGTTACATGTTTGGATGTGAGGACTAAGGCAGGAAACAGTAATTTGTGAGGCTATCTGATATAGACATAAGTAGTTTCAGGAGGGTAGGCAGATTTGGCTTTGAATTCTGGCTCAGTGCTTACTAGCTGGGTGTTCTTTAGACAGTCATTCAATCTCTGGACCTCTGCTCCTCATCACTAACAGTGAAGTTTTATAAGGATCGCAAACACAATGTATGTAAAAGTGCCTAATGTGTATATCTTTAATAAATTATAAATAATGTTCAATATATCTCAATAGTAATAATATACATAAAGTGTCAATGAAGGATCCTCAAGCTCCTCCACTGAGCTTAGCACCTTCTGAGCCCTATGAAAGCCATAAAAAGTATTAGAAATGGAAATTTGTGCATTTGAGGTACAGGGTATATTCAGCATATACAAAAACCACCCTGAGTTGCAGCACCGGCGCCAAACATTTCTTTTTTTTTTTGGTGGTACTGGGGGTTGAACTCAGGAGCTTGTACTTGCCAGGCAGGCACTTATTCCACTGAGCTATATCCCCAGCCGGCGCCAAACATTTCTAAAAGCAGCAATTTGCTCTCGTACTCACTCAGCAAGTATCAGAGTGGGGCTTTAACTCAATTCGATCTAATCCAGGCACCATACTCTTAACCACTGCGTTTACTGCCTCTGTGTAATTAGAAAAGTAATAGATCACAGGATCTGAAGATGAAAGAGGGAATTGGGAGACAAAGTAGCTCTCAAAACACACCCTGAAATCTTTTAGGCTCTGTGTACGCCAAAAGGAGGGAGATGGCACTCCAGGCAGAAGAGCAAAGCGTAGGTCATAAGAGGGAACAAACTCAGTTGGCCTTCGGTTGTGTTAGGAAAGAGATCATTAGTCTGCCTGCCACAAACCTCATGGCCCCCTTACACATCACCTCATGCCAGCCCTTTGTCTTGCTCTTGCTAGGGATTAATTAATCTGTTCTTTGATCTCTTTTAGGCTCTTTGAAACCCTCCAGTCACTCTTTTGGTCTGTATTTGGCCTTTTAAATCTCTATGTCACCAATGTGAAAGCCAGGCATGAGTTCACCGAGTTTGTGGGAGCTACTATGTTTGGGACATACAATGTCATCTCCCTGGTGGTGCTGCTGAACATGCTGATTGCCATGATGAACAACTCCTACCAGCTTATTGCTGTGAGTAACTTTGCTTTATTCCTTTTTAAAGTGAACCCAGAGCCTTTGCACATCCCCAGCCCTTTTTAATTTTACTTTGAGACAAGGGCTCACTAAGTAGCCAAATAGCCCATGCTGAGTTTGAATTTGCAATTCTCCTGCTTCAGCCTCCCAGAGTGCTGAGATTACAGGTATGTGCCACTAAACCCTGCTTAGTAGCTTTACTGTAAAGGAGTATTTGTTTTCATTTCAAGAGGTCATGCAGTGGCATGGAGCCCATTGCAATGTGAATGAAAGTCTTTCTGTCTCAATTGATTTATGTCAGTTTTCTCAGTTGTTAGATTCGCTTGCTTCTTTCCAGCACAATTTGTTTGGACTCATAGTCTATTGCAGTGATGGCGAACCTTTTAGAGCTTTCCATAGTAACAAACATCCCACTACAGCATGCATGCCATAGGTTCACCACCACTGGTTGAGTCTCAGTAATCTAGACTAGTGTGTGCCTGCTAACAAGATTTTCTTGCTATCTGTTGGAAACCTTTTTCAATCTTTGGATCCATTTCCATGCCCCAGTAAGGAAAACTCAGGGGTTATGTGTATAATTGACTACCCAATGTGCACCTCACTATCCCTAGATAAATTAAGCTGATTCTCCATAATCCCTAAATTAATTAAGCTAAGTGTAAGGAAGCCTTATCTCCCTCTTTATAGTAAACATTTTCCAAATTGAGAATTCCATCGACAAGGATGGGCTCAGAAAGAGGTGTGTTTTATTTGCTTTTTAAACAAGCATATGAGAGTAACTGCATTTCACTGTGATTTCTAAAATCCATCGTGTAACCATGTCAGTCAGTAATGTTTATGAGCCCAGACTACAAATAGTGAAAGTAGAGAATGTAGGATCAGCTCAGGCTCTATGTTGGTTTTCGATGACAAAACATTGACTTGCTTTCTTATGTATAATCTACCTATCATTTCTAGGAATGAAGTATTAGCATCTAGAAATGAAGTATAAGCAAAGGAGTTACCTGAGGTCTCGCATAGCTGTATATTACTGAAGTTGGATATTTAGGTCCTATTAAAATGCTAGCTCACCTCCATGTGTCAGTCTGTTGCTAAAAGTTCTATAACACAGAAGGCATATGATAAAAAGGCCTGAGTCTTATCTTCCTTCCCAGATGTGATTTCTCAGATTTGGTTTGCTACAATGAGTCATCTAGCTTATAGAAAAAAAAGCTTAAATTATTGGACACACACAGAGTACATATTTCTAGGATATTATTGCTAATAGTGAACATCTGTACTACATTTTCACTAAGATTAGTACCAAAGAAGAATGGATATATGTTGCAGCAGATTTTTATTTTTTGGAAGCACTTTCTGTAGTTTGGATTTGTCTCTCAAAGGCTCATGTGTTAAAGGCTTGGTCCGTAGCCCATGGTGCTACTGGGAGATGGCAGAACCTTTAGTAAGTAGAGCCTAGTGGGAGGAAGTTAGGTCATGGTGCATGCCCTTGAAGGGTACTGTGAAACTTTAGCCACTTCTTCTCTCTCTCTTTTATTCTCAAGTGTTCTGAGGTGAACAAACTTCCTTGTAATGGACTCCTGTCATGCTGTTCTGTGCCACCAAAGGTCCAAAGCAACAGAATCAAGCAACCATGGACTCAAACCTCTGAAACCATAAGCCAAAATTATAATCTTTCTCTTTCATAAGTTGATTTTTCTCAGGTATTTTGTCACAGTGAAGAAGGTTGATTAACTAACATCAGTCAGTTTATAGAATTTCTGTCATTGGAAGGTTTAAAAATTATTGTATATGACTGTCTGCAGGGATGGTTTAGATCCTACATGCTTACAAGATAGAAAAGGAAGGGAATATAGCAAAAAAAAAAAAATAGTAGGAGTTTAAAAGCCATACTATAATCCTGATTCTATTATTTAGAACAAAGTGATGTTTGTTGGGTAACTTACTTTCCCTTCTTGGGCTTCCATTTCTTCATCCCAAATGTGAGAGAGTCAGAATTGTCTTTAATATTCTTGGCAGATATGTGAGTCTGCATGTCTACAGATGAACAAGATGGACTTGCAAGATCCTTTCTGTCTCTGAAAGTCTGTTAACATGTGGTGTGCTTGAAATGGAATACAATTCAATTTTGTTCTTTCACTTGCTTTCTCTCTTTTTCATTCAAATCCAACCACACCAAAACTTCTGACATGATCTATGCTGTTCCATGTAGGTTTCAGAGCTGCTAGTGATGCACGTCTAGGGTTTGTAACCATTTGTATTTCTATGCTTCCAGAGGCTGTATTTTACTGGTGTGTAGAGTTATACTCAAGATATGCTGAAGCTAGAATCACTCCAGGCCTGTGTTCTCTGTTCCAAGCCAACATCAGCAAATGAACCTGGTCATACTGTACGTCGTCATTGTCATCGGCATCGGCAACATAATTTGCAATTCGCAATTCTTTAGTCCTCTTTCTAGCTCTCCCTGCAGTTCTTTGTTATCCTCTGTGACACTTCTTTCAACACAGCCACCTGTGGCTGCTGTTCTTGATGCACATGTACATGTCGCATCAAGCAAAACTGCTCTTGATGCTATTTGAATCAGATTCACTCATTACAAAATACTAGGTGGGAGAGATGGACTGGTCCCATACAGTGCACTTACCTCAGGTCTTATTCCTAACCTCGGCCTCACCCACAAGGGACATCGTTGTTGCCTGAGATTGAGCATCACAAAACGTGGGGCTGATGATGACCTGTAATTGAGCCTCATTCAGCAATTTAATGAGAATCCTTGGCTTCACTGACTGCTCTGTACTGTCTACTCTAAAGTAGACAATGAGTAAGCACATATGCCTCCCTGAGGCACAGCTGCAGCATGGCTTGGTGACAGCCAAAGGTAGCACCTAGCATTGGTTGTTTCCTTTAGGGTAGCAGCACTTGGAGGTTCAGATGATGAATGAACTCTCTCACTGCAGAAAATAGTGATGCCAATAACACATTCATCCAAACAAACTTAGCACACTGTGAGAGGGCTGCTGCATACCACTGAGGTGCCAAGAAGGGCAAGTGGTCTCTCCACCCACCCTGTCGTAGGGGACCAACATCAGCTTCCCAAAGCTCAGACATAAACGCAGCACTTCACACACTACAGTGTTATATTTATCCTCTAACCAGGACTGATAACCAGCTGCTATACACTGATATGGCTGCCCAGTTGTTAAAATATTAGAAATAGTTCCATACCAGGTGATAAATAATGGCCACTCCAGGTGTTCTCCAGAGGACCTGCTAAGACCCCTCCATAATCTGGAAAGCAAAAGGAACATCTGGAACAGCATGCAGCATCCAGGACCCTGCTCCAGTGTTATAGCTGGCATATATTCCGATTGATTTGTTTCTTAAACAGTCATTGTAGTAGGAAGAATCCTAAAGTGCTCCCCCTAAATTTCCCACCTTCATCATCAGGACTATGATAGCATACTTGTGTTATGCTATATGTCATGGCCCTTGGGATTCTGCAGATGTATTATGGTTACTAATCATAGAAACTACCCAGGTGGGCCTAATCTAATCACATGAATCGTTTAAGAGCATTTTTCTCCAAATAGTGGTGGAAGCAGATATTAGAGCTATCAAGCAGGTGGAAGGCCTGATGTCCTATTGTTGGCTTGAAGATGGAGGGAGCCATGTAGTAAGTAATCGGGAGCCTCTAAGAGATGTGCCTGGCCCCTGGTTCGCAGCCTCAAGAGAGTGAAAATGTTGGTACTACAACTACACAGAAATGAATTCTGTAAACAATGTAAATGAACTTGGAAGCAGATTCTTCTTCAGATAAGAATTCAGCCACATGGACACCTTGATTTCAGTTTTGTGAAGGTCCGTGTTACTGGAATGGGGTAGGAAAAGGGGAGAGAAATATTACATGAGGACAGGGTGGTAAAGAGGGTGAGGGACAGATCAGTCAGTGCCTCATGGACAATTAAGAGCCTTTGGCTTCCACTTTGGCTGAGATAAGATGTGAGCCATAGGAGGGTTTTGAGCAGAAGAGGTACATAATCTTACTTTTAATAAAATTGCTGTGTCTAATAGGCTGAAGCAGGGAAGGAGCAGAGATAGAGACCAATTATGAAACCATTACATTGACCCAAAGAAGATCTAGCGTTGACTTGGGCCAGAGTGGGCATGATGCTTATGAGATGCAATTAGAATCTGGATATATTTCAAATATAGATCCAGTTTTCTGACAGAACAGATATGGGATGTGAGCAAAAGACAGGAGTCACGGATGACAGCAAGGATTTTTGGTCCAAGTAACTTGTAAGTGTAGAGCTGCCCATTATTAGAGGGAGAAGAGTGGGGAAGGAGTAGGGTGGGTGGAAGAGAATGAGAACAGAGATACAGAATTGGGTTTTAGACACATGGATTTGGCTACGTCTATTAGACAACAGAAAGGAGATGTTGGTAGGTAGTGGTGTGCAAGTCTAGAAGAGAGCTCCTGACTAAGACAAATACTGGGACTCATCAGCACAGGCCTAGTGTTTAAATCCATGGGCCTGGATAAGAGATCACAAAGGGAGTTAGGGGTGGATAGAAAGAGGAAAAGAACCAACAAGGCCTGGGGCATTCCACTGCTCAGAAGTTGGAAAAATGAGAGACTAGGAACAACTAGAGAGATAGGAGAAAATGTAGATATGTAGAGGATAATGTAGTATGTTGTAATACTATATTATTCCCAATATGCTAGTAAGTGGGACTTTCTGGATTTGAATTGAGATGGTCTAACTCCAAGACCCCTACACAGAACCATGAGACCACTACACTGTCATTTCAATCGTTACCTTGAAGACACGAGGCATCTCAGCTACACTCGCACTAAAGCATCTGGGGTGCATGTAGAACAATTTCTTTTTGTTCCTAATCATAACACAACTCTAAACTGTGTGCTGTTCTTGTTCCATCAGTTGCAATGATGAGAAAGTTTTGTTATCATCCTCAGGGAACAAAAGGTCTACTATCTGACCTAAATTCTACCACGATATGACCAGTGATACTATGTGTGTCTGTCTTAGCTTCTGAAGGTTATTTTTTTAAGAAAACAGAAGATAATGCAAATTCTGTCCAAACCATGAAAACTACAATAGTGTAAAGAATAGCAGACCCTCTTTTTAGGTGAAAGAGTTGGTCAATTCAAACTGTAGGAATTTTCTGAGATTGGGAGAGCCATTTCAAATCTTAATAATGATCCTTTTCCTTTGGGATCCCTTAGGCAATGTCAATATTCATTTATCTCAGTGTCTTAGTTACTTTTTCTCATTGCTGTGACAAAATACCCAACACCCAAAATGAAGGAAGAAAAGGTTTATTTAGCTTACAGTGTGTGGAGGTTTCAGTCCATACTTGACTGCTTCTGAGGCAGAGTGGCACAAGGCAGAGGGCAAACTGTTCACGGCGGCAGCACACAGCAAAAACCACCAGCAAAAAGGGAAGAATGGTTGCGAGCAGTCTCCTTTTCTCCCCTACATTGTAAACAACCTATCCCACCCAGGGGTCGTGAACCTCTCACACAATCTCCATGCCCTCCTCTTCCACAGGCTCAGGATGTTTCCAAAGGAAGCACCCCAACTTCCTCCTGAGTCACTCAGCTAAACCTCTAGATTCCCCAAGTTGACACAAATGTATCAACCATAACACTCAGCTTCTGCTTTTCCCTGTTGCCAAACTATTGTCTGGAATCTGATCAGTGACTGCTTGCTACATGTCATTAAGGGGAAACAAACATTTGGAACCACCAAGAACATTTTAGAAGTGCCCCACTTCCCTTGTATGCATATAACCTGTGAATACCTGCTGATAATCCCATGTCAATCAATACCTACATCTTCTGGTAAGTTCTGTAAAAGGCAAAAAAAAGCTAAGTGCCAGAAATGATAGAAGAAAAAGATGCAGATGATGCCATTAAAGAGCTTGGAATCAAGTATAAAGAGAAATGTCTGACATGAGTAAAATAAAAATAGCGTGATTACCATGACTCTATGAGTAGTGATTATCAAAACCACAGGCCCAAGAATAGTCAGGCTGCCTGGATTCGAAATTTGGACTGCCACTTTGTGTAGTTTTGGTAATTTGACCTCTTTCTGCCTCTTTGATTTCTGTGTGAAATGGGATGATAATTAGGCTTTTCATCTGCTACCCACTTAGATCCATTTCCTGCCCATTTCCTGTTTCAAGGGATTTACATTCTCTACAAGCCCATGCCCTTTAGCTTCTGGTTAGACTTGACAAACCAGAAGGTAGGAGGAAGGGAGAAGCTGGGATAGTCGTTCTCTATCTGCAACCTCACTTTTTATGATGGGTCCAGCAGCAGCTGTATCTTCTCAGAGTCTCACTTCCAAATCCCACCAGGCATCCTCTTCTTGGCCCTAACTTTTCCATGAGGGTTCAAACTTGTCTCTAGTTCCTTCCAGGAAGACCCAGTCTTCTGACAGATTCTTCCTGTTGCTCCTCAAATTAAGGATAAGAGGGGCTTCCTGTTTTTGCTAAACTCTGAGTTTGTACCATTACCTTCCATTTTAGTTCTCAGCTTTTCCACCATCTAAATAACTGATTTCTGTGTTAAATCTTTGAGGTATGAAAGAGTGCATCCCATTTTCCTGGCTGCACCCAAACCACTATCTGTCTGACTGGATTGTTGTGAGGTGGATATAGGAAGTATAAAGTGAACTGATCCTTGGCAGGTGGGTCATATTTGAAAAGATAGAAAAGTGAGCACAGGGGCTGAGCTCTCATTTCTGGCAAGGAAATAGCTTGCACACCAACAGAGATTGGACTCGTGTTTATTGGCAGCCATAAGAATTGTAGGGGTTGGTTCCCCTCCTTTCTGCCTCCCATCCCTTGATTCCTATGCAAACTATCTTTTCAAATGGAAATGAAGTCTTCTTTGCCCAAACAGGGAACAAGGCTCAGGCGATGACAAAAGTCCAGTCTCTTAAAACTAAATGACAAGGTTCCCTTGTAGCTCTTTTACAAAGTACAAAAAGGAAACACGGTCTGTTGTTCTGGCTTCTCATGCTGGCGTTTTGGGCCCTGATATTGCTCTCTGCCTGGCTCAGCCCAGCACCCTGGCCTGCCTATCTAACCTGGCTCCATACATCGATCTTTAGATACAGACTAAGAGATAAGAGCTTGTCTAAGAAATATGGAGTTCCTTAATGAGAATGCAATGAATAGGGATATCTGGCAAAGGCTAAGCCTTTATTAAATACCAAGCACTAAACTAAATGATTTCTATTATCATTATAGTATTATTAATAATTACCATTTCTTGAGCATGCAAAGCAGTTTTAGTGCATATTATCTCATGAAATTCTCACAATGATCTTATGAGGTAAGCATTACTGCAGGTAAGGAAAGAGACGCACAAAAATTAAAATGATTTGCCCAAAGGCACATGTTTTATATTTTATTACCATGTACAAATTGTGCATCTTAATGAGGTTGAGTGATACTGCAATACATGCAAACACGTACATGAGTAGAGTACACCAATGAAATCCAGCTTTCCTTTTTCTATCCCTCTACCCTTCTCAGTCTCCAGCAATCACTATTCTGCATTCAGGTTAACATGTTTTACCTTCCACATATGAGAAAAAAGCACATGGTACTTGTCGTTCTGTGTTTGGTTTATGTTATACAGCATAATGTCCCCTACTCTCATGCCTTTTGCTGACAGGATTTCATTCTTTCAATAGAACTATATTCTGCTGTCTACATACACCGCGGCCTCTTTATTCATTCGTCCACTGATGAGCATGCAGGTTGATTCTGTGTCTCAGCTATTGTGAACAGTGCTGCAATAAACATGGTAGTACAGCAGTCTCTTTGGTGTGCTGACTTCATTTCCTTTGATATATATGCAAAAAATGGATTAGCTGGCAGTTCTATTTTGATTTTCTGATGAACCTCCATACTGTTCTCTATAATGGCTGTACTAATCTTCATTCCCACGAACAGTGCATAATTCTTTCTTTCTCCATATCTTTACCAGCATTTGTTATTTTTTGTTTCTTTGACAATAGCCAAGGACACATTCTTAATAAGGTCTGCCTGATGCAAAGTACAACAATGTCACATTTCCTCCTTTGCAGCCTCCATCCCATGTCCCTAATTTCTGATACTTGCATTGTACTTAACCCCCGCCCAACTGCAGACTTCTCTCACTTCATCCTTTGGTTTTCTCCATTGTTTCACTAACTGTCCCATGGGCTCTAACCAAAGGGATCCTCTGTGGAACTTTTCCTTTGGTTCTGGAGACTAAGTGCCTTATTTCCTAACCTGAGATGTCCTACTGCCACACCCACCTCCAAGCTCTTTTTTCCTCTTTTGGTGTGTCCACTGAATTTAAGACATCCCGTCTCTCCTCAACTCTGTCCCTAACACTGTCCCAGCCTCTCCAAATGAACAGTCCGGCAACTTATGAAGACTACCACAGCTACAGAAGGTAAACAGCTACTGAGCTCATGTGCATGGAAAGAACGCCTCGTTCAACTTGCACATTCTGCCTTAGGACACCTCATCCCTTTTCTTTCCCAAACAACCCTTACATGCATAAAGATTCTCTTGACATTATATCTACACCAGCAAATGGACTGTCCAACGTTCAGCTTTGGGGCAGAAGGATAGAGCATTCTGTCTGCAAATGTGCAGGAAATACTAATCAAGGGCTAATTTTCATACTTTCACATTCTGCCTGGGCCTGGCCTGGCTCTCCCCCTTGTGGTTTGATACAGAAAAAGCTTTCTTGATCATTCTGTATCATTCTTGCCCACTTCTGGTTTTGTCAGCAAGCTGTCTGAAAGTCCAAATCTGCGGAGGATGAAAGCCTGTTGCCTCAAAGTTCTCACAGTGCACTTCGGCAGGTCTCTGGAGAAGCAGCTGCTGCTTCCAGAAGCAGAAAAATAGTTTATGCCTGCTGCTACCTACTAATGATTTTGGTGACTGATATGGATGCAAATGGGAATGGGAAGAGGACAAAGGAAAGGAAGTAAACTTTCTTCCCCTGTATTATCGGAAAACCAAACAGGGCAGACATTTGAGCTGTTCCTGTATCTCAGATTCACTTGCCCTTGGTGTTCATCAGGAACATCAGTGGTTGTCACGAAGACTGTCGTGTAACTCAAACAAAATCAGAACCAACTGTGCCAGTGACAGGTTGGCCCAAACGCCCAAAGAATAACTGTCCTCAGCTGTGGCCTGTATTATTCATTCACTTAACAATAAATTCACCATCTCTTGAGTGAATAAATGAATGCATTTAACAAATATTTATTGAAATATGTCCACACACCACACCATGTCTTGCTCCTGGGAATACAATAAGGGATAAGTGAACAAAACAGACTTGGTCCCTGTTCATGGAGTCTATGATAATGGAACTATAGTTTCAGACTTCACTCTTTGCATGTCTAATTTCTCTTAATTCATTGAAAACAAAGGTTTATGCTAATATTATTTGGACAATTAAATGTTGATATCTTGTATTCTGAGTAACTTAAAAATAACAATACATATTGTATTAACCATTGTTATCCTCCTATTACTTTGTTTTGTAATTTGGGGTGGGATTATTTCTTAAAATAAAAAAATGCAGAAAAAATCTTTAGCTCGTGAGCTAGGCAGAATCGAGTAGCAATCCAGATTTGGGCTGCAGGACATAATTTTCCAACTACTCCAAGTATTTCAAACAGTCTCTCTTCAGTCTTCATAGGCATATTCTATGAAGAGGCAAGTTCTGCTTTATATTTCCCGGGTGCCTGGTGAAACAGGACATATAGTTGATATCTATAGATTTTTTTCACTAATTAAAAGGCAGAAGATTGGGGGAATCTCTGATCTATAGTTTGTCAATTGTACTTTAAATAATATGTTAGCCAAGGGTGGTAGTAAATACCTGTTATCCCTGCTTCTTGGGAGGTGCTTATTTCAATGTTACAGATGAGCAAAAAGGGTTCTAAACATTGAAATATGCCCGAGGTTATGTGATAACTTTGTTCATTTCTTCTTGCCACAAAAACTTGGTTGTCTGCTATATGCAAAGAAAATGGCGGGGATAACTTAAGTCTAGTGACTCCTAAGGTGATTTCTAAAAGCTATCTAGAAGATGAGAATATGGCCCAGGAGGTTAAAAATATAAAAGTAAGTTGCTGACAAATGAGGCAAAAGAAGGCACATGTTTTGACTGAGTAGAATCGATGAGTGACAGTCTCAGTTGAGGACATATCTATAGATTTTCCCAAGGCCCCAGTGATAAAGACATACTTTTGTCTTTTGTTAAGGCTCAGAAATGGAAACTTCTGGTAAGCTCCAGAAATTTGCATTTTGCTCAAATGCCCCATATGATTCTGATACATGTCAACATTTGAAAAATGTGCCCTGAATTCTAAAAAAAGAAATAATTCCAGTTGAGGTAGGCTTCCTTTGAGATGTCAGGAAAAAGTGAGTGACCTCGCTTCTCTTGGAGGTTTGTATGTCGCCGTGATTTTCTGTGGGTTTCCCATTAAAGGGACAGAGAGGTGATCTTATACTTAAATAAAGGAAGCACTTACTAATTAATGGGAAAGATGCCAAAATGTGCCCCTCTCCAAATATTCCTCCAGCTAGCCTGCCCTAGAACCCAAGATTTCTCCTTTCTCCTTAAGGGATATTTTTAGCTCTGCTCTCACTTGATTTGTGCCTGCCACTCTCCCTTTGAATTACATTATGAAGTTTTCCAGTTTGCCAAGAGGGGTGGTGGCTGGCAGGAGATCGGAGTACATGAGCCTCTGTCCAAAGCTGGTAAGAAATTAGCCTTGTAGTTTGATTGCAGGGAAAATAACCTTGAACTTGAAAATGTGAAACTGAACAGACATGCTCATTTGACCTGGGTATGGCCATGTGTGCAGGAGCTGAGAAAGTCAACTTTGAGAATATGCTGTACAGTCAGAGTATGTTACACTGTTATTTTGAAATGAACTAAAACAAATATAAGCTCCTGCCTACTTTACTGGAGCTAATTATCTCTAACGCAATGAAGGACACACGCTTGAATTAGAAAACATCTGTAGGGCTATGTGTCTTTAAGTACACATTACGGTAGTGCCAAAGTCCTAAAAGTTTTGGAAAGTTGGGAAGAGGCAGAACCATTGTCTCTAAGTGAAGGTCATATGTTACACAAAAGCCCGCAGCCCCCAGGCTGGACTGGGTTTCTAGTTCAGTTACAGCACTTTCGTAGCATGTATGAAGCCCTGGGCTCAATACCAAAACAAACAAACAGAAAGCACCCAGCCAGGGGCTGATCTAAGAATAATTTCCAAAGTCATAGTTGGATAGAGAACAGAGAAGGCATCACCACCAGATACTGAAAGTAAGCAAGAGAAGAGTCTGATTGGTCTGTCATATAAAGTGAAAGGCTAGTTCTGCACAAATGAATGAAAACCTCCTGAACATAATATATTTAGGGAAGTTTTAGAGAAATATGATTAAAATAGCTGCATCTATATCTTCTAATTCAATTTATACTATTGGACATAAATAGATTTCTACAAATCAAACTACCTTGTCCACATTGTTTACTGCTATAATCACATCACCTAGCATCTAGCAGACAACAAACACATTTGCTCAGTGAAGAAATGTATCACTGACTACCTGCCTCTTTATCAGTTAACAGCTCATCCAGTTTAACAAACCTCACCTACGCTTTTCATTTGCTGATCTTCAGAGTTCAGTTCCTACCACTGCACTCACACTGGATTGTGTACTTTGTGGTATTTTCACCACCACCACTGGATAGTCATTTATCTCTCTGTACCCAGCATCTAACAGAATGCCTAGCACGTGGTAGTTGCTCAAGAAGAAATAAAAGACTAACTGGATGAATAGACAATGGAAATGAATGGAAAGCACCTGTTGACAGGATTATATTCAATAAGTTCTCTCTTAAATTATTAAATAATAATTCTTAGCCTGAGGGCCTGAGAACCAAGGGGTGGAATGATAGCAATGAGGGTCCTTGAGCTGTTTTCAAAATGCTTAGATAAAATTATAAGGAGAGTAGCTGCAACAAAGAGTACCAGAAGACCTCCTAAACTTAAAAAGTTGCCTGTAGTTTGCACCTTAGCCTAATACATCTTCTCATTCTTTGTCAAATTCAAATATATTTCCTCTCAGACTTTCAGAAAAACATTTTTAAAAGGACATAGCTGCTTATTGCTGAAAACACATACAAAAACTAAAGTCATATATGAGTCTAAAAAACCAACAGATCATTTCCAGATACCAGGACATGTACTAAAATATATTAGAATATACTGAATATCCACAAGAATTCCATCATTCTCCCTTTTTAATGTCTAGAAATAGAATTCTGTGTTTGAAAATGTAATTCAGTTCATTTAAAGAAAGTTTTATTGATCACCTACTTTGAAAACTGTACTAGGGAAACATAAACATATTTCCAAAGATAACAGGCTGGTGATTCTGGGTAAAGAGCACAGTGAGAATTCAGGCTTTGTTCCCAGTATTGAAGCTCAGAAATACAGGAGAAAGAACTAGCAATTATATAGCTCTTACCACACACCAGGCAGTAGCCTAGAAATCTTAGTGACTTCTACAACAGTTCAACTTAGAAGATATTTCCTGGTTTTTTACAGCTGAGAAAACCATAACTCAGAGACTTGTACTTATTCCTATGGGGTCACACAGCCAATAACTAGCGATGTTCCAAACCCTGGTTTGTTTTACTCCACAACCGCTGCTCTTTGCACAATGGCATGCTGCCTCGCACTGTTTAATCCTGCTATTACCTCCTATCCTCCTCTGCATCCTAAATTGCTTGCACCAACACTGTGTCCAATGGTGGGATTTTAAGGGAGTGACAGCTATTACAGCCATAATTGTGTGTGCACCCGTGTGTGCACGCACACGCATGCATGTGTGTAATTTATATATTGAAGCTAATTTCAAAGTCTCATTTAGGGGATTCACACATTTTGCTGGCACACTCTCACGAACTTGGAAAATCAAAATTGATGTATCTCTTTATATATTTTGGAATTGACCTCTAAGTTTTGCATCATAAGTTCAAACAGTTGCAAAAGATATGGTTTCTAGTATGGTAGACTGTCATTTAAAATAAAATGATCCAATTACTCATTTAAATGTATCTAATGGACTCTGAATACCATAGTGATTTGTTACTCATAACCAATCATATCTTTGAAAAATAAAAGGCTAAACTTTTCTTTAAGGGCAAAATGTTTCCATCATTCCTTCCACTCCTTAAATTCTTATATCCATTATATATTCCCATAGGATTTTATCCTAACGTTATATCATTTTTGAATAAAGTTCTTGTTATTTTTATTACTTTGTCATATTTCTCCATAACAAAACTGTGAAGTGAAATTTAACTGTTATTCCCTATTGACATAAGGTAATAAATATTAAAACCTCCCTTAGCCTTCCTAGTGCTGGACACAATACCTGACACAACTTAGAGGAGAAGTGGTTTAAGTTGGCTCATTTTTAAAGGGGATCCAGCCCATAATTAGCAGGCTTCAAGACAGAAATATCATAGCAGAGGGAGTGAGCCAGGGACACAGCTCAGTGGAACAGCGCCTGCCTAACAAGTGCAAGGTCTTGAGTTCGATTCCCAGTAACCCCCCCCCAAAAAAAAACATAGTGGACGGGGTAGTGGAGTAAAGCTGCTCCTGCAAAATTATTCATAGAATCCAGGAAGCAGAGCATGGGAGTAATACCAGAGAGGAAGGGGCAAAGGATCAGACATAGTCCCCAAGGTCACACCTCCATGAAACACAAAGATACACCCAGAAACGTGTTCTACCAGACCGCTGGGTTGCTTCCAAGCCCATCATATTGACCCAGTCAAGCCTAACCCTCACATTCTATCCCCTATCAACTTGATATGCAAGCACATCTCCCTAACCCATATATAATCCTCAAATAAACACAAGGTCAAACAATACAACTATCTTGAATACAACTGAAAACACAATAATACTCTCCCCAAAGTTTCAACAACTCCATTATTTTTCAAAAGTCCAAGGCAAACTCTTAGCTATGAACCACTATAAAAATACAATGCAAGGTACCAAATCCCAAGGTGTGATGCATAGGGTAAACATTCCTATTCTGAAAGAGAACAGGAGACTAAAAAAGAATTAGACTAAATAAAGACCAAACCCGAACAGGGCAAACATTAAGGCTCATAGCTCCATGTCCAGCATCCAAGGAATATAGCAGTGAGATACGAGTTTCAAAGGGCTTAGACAGCCCCACTCTCTTGCTGGTTTCATCCTACACAGCCTCTTTCTTGGGCTGCCTCCACTGACAGCTTTCATTAACAGGCTTTCCACATTCCTGGAATCTGGAACTTCCTGGGGTCTCTACTGCCCCACTGCCTTCTTTCTCATAGCTTTACCCACTGCCTTCTCAGGAAAATACTGTTGGCCTCCCAGGCTTTCCTTTCAAATCTGGGTGGAAGCTTCTATGACAGTTTAACTCTTGCATTCTACATGCTGGTAAAACTGACATCACATGGCCAATACCAAGATCTGTTGTCAGTGGGCGCAGTAGCCAGGACCCGTTGAAGCATTGCTACAGCTGCCTGTAAGTGCCTGGATGGCTGGGCACAGCGAAATAAATTCCTTAGGAGGCCTTTCTTAAGCTGGGACCCAGGGGATTTCTTGTTAAATGAAAGGTGTATATTATTGCACCTTGGAACCTGGGGTTTGGCAATTTTTGAGATACCCTCAAGGTATTTTTTCTATTTTGTTCCAATGCAAAGTACTTGGCTGCTTTTTAACCATTCTAATGTTCTTAGCAACCATATTTTTGGCCCCAATTTTATATGTGGTTCCTTCTGAACTAAAATTTAAAATTTTTACAAAGTTTCTGCTTTCTCTTTTCCCTCATATTTTCACTATAAATCTGGCTAAAAGCAGTCAGCAGGATGCATGCCACAGCCTGAGTGCTGGGCTGTCTTGAAACGTCCACCACTAGATAAATTAGCCCACTACCATTAATCTTGGTCTTCTACAGAGTCTCAGAGAATGGATCATATGTAGACAAATATTCCATCAGAGGTCACACACACACCTTCTAGTCCAATAGTGAATGGAATTCTTGCTCTCCTAACATGGCTTTTACTATCCACATTCCTATCAGCACTCTGGCCTAAGCTCCAACGAAAATCACTCATCAGACTTGCTCACAGCATTTCCGGGCTTCTCTAGCATACCTCTCCAAACCTTTCCAAACTCCTCCTGCAAACCAGTTCTAGAAACATCTAAACCACATGGTCAGGTATAGGCACAGCAACAGTCGCACTTCTTTAGTACCACATTTTTGTATTAGTATTTCTGTTGCTGGACACAACACCTGACACCCACAACTGAAAGGAAAAGAGGATTAATTTGGATAATATTGAGGGAAAGGTACCAAGTGTTGAAGATCGAAGCTAGGGTCTTTGCACTGAGCTGCATCTCCAGATCTTGAAAAAAAAATTGAGACTGGATCTCTCTGTGTTACTAAGCTGCTCAGGCTGAATTTGAGCTTGTAATCCTCCTGCCTCAGTCTCTCAGGGTGATGGGATTATAGGTATGTACCTCTATGCCTAGCTTTGATTCACATTTTAAGGGAATTCAGCCCATGATTAGCTGGCACCAGGGAAGAAACTTGATAGCAAAAGGTCTTATTGGAAAAAAGCTGTTTAGTTCATGGTGGTGAGGAAGCAGAGAAAGGGAGCAGCACCAAAAAGAAGGGGCAAGGGACCAGATGTATTATCCAAGGTCACAGCTCCATGACCCACCCAGACACAATCAGGAGGGTGCTCACCAATCCCCTGGTGGGGCTCCTAAGCCAATTAGGTTGACATGATCAAGCTTAACCATTATAAAATCACTCTCTGAATTAGTTATCATTTAATTATTTGTACCAAAGAACTTTTCAAAAGAACACAATATTATGTAAATATTAATAATTAAATATAAATTACATTTTTATTGGAAATGCATTTGTTAAACATGACAATAGGAATTTTGTCCAAACTAGCTATATTCATTGATGAAGATAGAGTAATATTCAGGTATAGAACTCTGCATCAACTATATTTTTAGTTTCTATTTTTATTAAAATAAATGATAAACCTTTTTATATCAATAAGTACATGTGCATGGATAGATTTTTATAATACCAAATTATACTTTCAATTTTTCAAATTTAGAGTCTTATGCCAAGTAGTCATATAATGTTTATAAAACAATATTTTTAACAATCTATCATCTGACAACTTAGTTAGGTTCTACTCAAACTTTAGTGAAAGCAAAAAATTAGAAACCATCTGACTTAGGAAAGGATTTATGACCCAAATTTATAGTCTTTTTGTTTCTCAAATTCTGGGAAGTACTACTTTGGTAGGAAGCCTATAAGATGGCTCCCCAGGCTCCCACCTTCTGATATTTGGGCCCTTATGCAATCCTCTACTGTTGAGTGTGAGCTGGACTTAAGGCTTCACTTCTAACAAAGAAACGATGTCAAAAATCTAGAGATGTATTGTGCAGCATGCTGACTACAATTAATAATAATGTTTTGTATATGAAGTAAGATAGAAACATATGGTCAATGTTTAAATATAAAAAGTTGTAATGGTAAAAGATACACTGCAAATAAATTCCTAAAAATACTCCCCTGCACTTCAAACACGCTTAGTCCATCATTCTAGCCACGTTTTTTTTGAGACAGAGTCTTGGTCTGTAGTTCAGTTTGGCTTTCAACTCACTATGTAGCTCAGGCTGGCCTCAAACTCACTGGTCCTCCTGCCTCAGCCTCCAGAGTGCTGGGATTGTAGGCATGCACCATCACACTCAGCTTCTTGCCACTTTCTGAAGTGGTTCTGTAAGTCCACCTTTACTAGTGTGTTTATTTGCGCCATCATGGCTGCCCTGACATCATGAATCATTTACCTTTCATTGTCATGTTGACTTTAGGGGAGAGCCAGAATCTCACAATGCCAGATCTGGTGAATAAGATGGATGAGGACACACTGTAAGGTTTTCACAAGTTTATCTTTCTGTCGAGAGCAGCACTTCACAGCATTTTTTAAATCACACATTATGAACATGTGAAAGAGGATTTCCACAACTGCTTCAGCAAGTGGCAAGGACAATGGGGTAAATGTGTTCAAAGTGACAAGGAGTAAATATTCTGAAGGGAAGTTAATGGCAATGTGCCTTTTACTGTAATAAATACTTATTTAAACAGTCACCATATATATCGATCATACCTTATACTTGCAATTGCTAAGGGAATGGATCTTAAATGTTCTTACCACAAAACATGTTAACTATGTTAAATTATGGATGTGCTAATTCACTTAATTTAACCATACATACATCAAAATATCACATTGTATATCATAAAACATAAACAACTCGGTGGGATGCTGGGGCCTGTGAGCAGAGTGAGTCCACACCTGGTGCTTCCCCATCCTCTCTGTGGGACAGCAAGACCTGCAAGCAGTGTGAGTCCACACCCAGTGTGCATCCCCCATTCTCTCTGGGATTGCAGGGCCTGTGAGCAGAGTGTGAGTCCACAATCTGCGATTCCTCCATTGTCTCAGTGATGGCAGGGTTTTGACAGGAGTGTAAGGACACATCCCTTTGTTAAGTAAACTGACAGGAACCCCAAGACCTGAGACCCAGGGCAACAGCCATGTCCCAGTTGCACAGGTACACACATGCTCTTGGAGGGCAGAGTAATTGGCAAGACCAGCAGTGTGGAAGTGTCTGACACAGCAGCGAGGAGCCAGCAGTGCAACTCTGCGGAACTCCACTGGCAGAAGTCCAGTTCCAGGCCCCACACAGAGGCCAAGATCAGCTCCATACCCAACATACTTCTGGGATTAAATATGGGCACTGTCACAGAACTGTCAGCACCAGAGGTATTCTACTACTTTCATTCTCCCTTGTTTGTCTGATTGGCATTCCTGCTCCTGTCTGATTGGATGTCACCTTATTTTCTTCTGTATTTGGTAGTTGTTTTTGTATTTAGGGTTTTTATTTTTTGTTTTTCTGTTCTTCTTTCTTCCCTTTCTCTCATCTCCTTTTTCTCTCTGTTTCCTTCTGTTCATTTTCTTCTTTTTCCCTTCCTTTTTCATTGTTTAGGTTTCTTTTTTCATTCTCTTCTATAGGCTCACTTTCTGTCTTTCCTCAATTCCTTCTTGAATTTAAACTTTCAAGTGAGTGAACACTGTCTCTGCCCTTTCTGACTCCTCCTTTGTATTCTTATTCTTTTCCTCCTATGTCCTCCAGTTTCCCAAAACTTGGGGGATCATCCTTTAATTTCCAGCCCTGACTCTACTATATTTGACCTCACTCATCACTTTAGCCTATACCCTAACCATCTTAACCCCTCTGCTCCTGACAGAAGGGTAAAATCACCCGACTAAAGGGGAAATCACTGCATACCAGTGCACAGTGTATGTTAGATTTTGTTACCTAACTTTAGAGTTTATTCCCATGGTCAGAGGTAACAAGTTAATAATTATCATAGTTTACCAGTAGTTAAGTTGCATTTGAAACTATGGTTATTATTAACTGTACTATTTTAGCTAGGATATCATACATATTATAAACAGTTTTTCTCCCCTGTATGGTAACAGTGTGACTGTATAGTCATAATCATCACCACCACAGCCCAATATCAAAGGATTGGGAACTGAGCCAAATTACTTGCATATTTACAAATTGGGAAGCAAGGATCTTGGGATAGCTATAAGAAACCACCTACATCTAGAAGATATCCCTGAAAAACAGACACCCTCTAGGGAAACCTAAACAGTAGTGAAAAACCTATATATCATAAGAACCTGGCAAGTATCAACATAGAAAACAAAATACAAAAGAGAAAATAGAAAATGACAAGATGCAGATGCAAAATGCAACCTCAGACCCCCAGTGCACCCAAGCCAAGCCCAGAACGCAAGAAAATAGATGAAATGGGAAATCAAACACTGGAACTTTCTGAAATGATAGAAGTAGAAGTAAAAAAAGCAATTGGAAAAATCTATGGAGAAAATAATCTCTCAGGTACAGAAAGAAATGATGCTTATAATCAAAGATATTAGAGAAGACACAGACAAAAGAATAGATGCACTTTAAAAAATGATGGAAACAAATAATGCCCAGCATAGGAAACAAATGGAAACCATGAAACAGATCCAAATAGAAATCTAACAGATTAAAACCTCCATTGAAAGTATATGCAACAGATTCAATGTAGAAGAGGACAGGATTTCATATCTTGAAGCCAGAATTATAGCTAGTGAAAATGAAAAGAGAGATATCTTAAAATTAGTAGGAGACCATGAAAAATCAATCCAACAGTTACAAAATGAAGCAAAGCATAATAACATACGATTTATTGGGCTCAGTAAGAAAGCTGGAAACAGCACAAATGACATAAACAAAACCCTTCACAGAAATAATGGCAGAAGACTTCCCAAGTGTGGATAACAATTTTGACATATAATTAAATGAAGCATTTAGAACTCCAAAAATTCCTGACCAAAGTGAAACTAT
Organism: Dinomys branickii; assembly: GCA_004027595.1. Lineage (NCBI taxonomy): Eukaryota > Metazoa > Chordata > Mammalia > Rodentia > Dinomyidae > Dinomys > Dinomys branickii. The sequence continues at coordinate 26,494 of PVLD010007836.1, forward strand.
ACCAAGACATATAATAATCAAGAATCCAGAAATTCAGCACAAGAACAGAATATTAAAACCTGTTAGAGAAAAGAAACAGATCACCTATAAAGCAAAGCCCATCAAAATCATGGGAGACTTCTCAACACAGATGCTAAAGTCAAGAAGAGCTTGAAGTATTTCAAGTCCTAAAAGAAAACAAATTCCAGCTCAGATTGATGTACCCTGCAAAGCTATTTTTCAGAATTAATGGGGAAATAAGATACTTCCATGACAAAGAACAACTGAAGAGATTTCTGAACACCAAACCAATGCTACAAAGAGTACTAAAAGATATTCTAAACAGAGATAAAAATGATCACAATTCCAAGAACAATGACAGAAAGAAACCAGCAGGCAGGGGAAACAAATAAACAGAGGGGAAAAGCAGGAAACCAACAGCAGGAAAATACCATGACCAAGATAAGCCGATATATATCATTTATAGCCATCAATGTAAATGGCCTCAATTCACCAATCAAAAGAAACAGACTGGCAGAGTAGATCAAGAAACAAGATCCAACAATGTGCCATATACAAGAAACACATTTAACGCAAAAAGAAAATCATAGACTGAGAAATCAAAGGATAGAAAACAGTCTTCCATGCAACAGGAACACAGAAAAAAGCAGGAGTAGCTATTCTTTTTGCAGAGATTGTCAAATTCAAACCAAGAATGATCAAAAGAGATAAAGAAGATCACTACATAATTATTAAGTGGAAACTTCTAGGGGAAGAGATAACAATCATAAATATATATGCACCAAATACAGGAGCACTCAACTATATAAGACAAATATTAATAGACATGAAAAATCAAATAAGCAAGCCGAGCATGGTGGTGCACACCTGTAATCCCAGAACTCGGGAGGCTGAGGCAGGAGGATCGTTGGGAGTTTGAGACCAGCCTGTGCTACAAAGTGACCTCAAGGCCAGCCTGAACTGCATAGTGAGACCCTGTCTCAAAAAGAAAAAAAAATCAAATACACAATAACACAATTATAATGGGAGACCTCAATACTCCATTGTCACAAAGAGATAAATCAACTTGACAAAAAATAACAACTGAATAAAATCTGTGAACAAATGGACTTAGTAGATATTTTTAGACTATTCCACCCAACATCAGAATACACATTCTTCTCAGCTGCACATGGAATGTTCTCTAAAATAAATCATACACTAGCCCAAAGAACATGCTTAAGTAAATGCAAAGGAATTGAAAATGTTCCATGTATAGTATCTGACCATAGTGCAAAGAAATTAGAAATTAATGGCAAAAGAACTCACAAAAATTCCAAAAACACGTGGAAATTAATCCTCTCCAGAACAACCAATGGGTCACAAATGAAATAAAGGAAGAAATTAAACAATATTTACACCTAAATGAGAGTGCTGACACAATGTACTGAAAGGTAGCTATGCTCACCACTATACCACCAATGCAGACACAACATACTGGAACCTATGGGATGCAATGAAAGCAGTCCTAAGAGGGAAATTTATAGCACTGATGTCTCACATCAGGAAAACAGAATGAGCACAAATAAATAATCTAATGTTACACCTCAAGCTTCTAGAAAAAGAAGAGCAAAGCAAACTCAAAGCCTATAGATGGGAGGAAATTCTAAAGATCAGAGCAGAAATTAATACAATGGAAACCACAAAAATAATACAAAGAATTGATGGATCAAAGAGTTGATTCTTTGAGAAAATAAATAAAATAGATAAACCCTTATCCAACCTTATCAAAAAAAGGAAAGAAAAGACTCAAATTCATTCACTGAAGAATGATAAGTGTAAAGTCACTACAGATCCTGTGGAAATTCAGAAGATCATCATCACTACCTACTTCAAAAATCATTACTCTCATAGAATGGAAAACACAGAAGAAATGGATAGATTCCCAGATACATATGAATTATCAAAGTCGAAATAAGAAGATATTAAAATTCTGAATAACCCACTGAAAGTTAATGAGGTTAAAATATAATTAAAACCTTACCAACAAAGAAAAGTCTGGGTTCTGATGGATTCACTGCTGAATTCTAAAAGAAATTTAGAGAGGATCTAATGCCAGTGCTCTTCAAACTCTAATGAAATTGAAAGGAAAGCAATACTTCCTCTTTCCTGGAGGCAAGTATTATCCTGATACCAAAACCAGAGAAAGATACAACCAAAAAAAGAGAACTACAGGCCAATGTCCCTGATGAACATAGACACAAAAATCCTCAGTAACATACTAGCAAACAGAATTCAACATATCATCAAGAAGATTATACACCATGACCAGGTGGGATTTATCCCAGGAATGCAGGGATGGTTAAACATATACAAATCAATAAATGTAATACACCATATCAATAGAGCCAGAACAAAAATCTCATGATCATCCCAATAGATGCAGAAGGAGCTTTTGATGAAGTCCAGCACTCATTCATGATAAAACCCTAAAGAAAATAGGAATAGATGGTGTTTATTTCAATCTGATAAAAACCATCTATGACAAACCAACAGCCAACATCATACTAAATGGACAAAAATGGAAAGATTTCACTCTAAAATCAGGAACAAAACAAAGATGTTGTCTATCACCACTCATTTTCAGCATTAGTTCTGGAAACATTAGCCAGAGAAATTAGATAAGAAAGAGAAATAAAAGGAATAAGGATAGGAAAGGAAGAAGTTAAATTATCATTATTTGCAGATGAGATGATATTCCACATAAAAGACCCCAAAAATTCCACCAAAAGACTCCCAAAGTTAATAACCAAATTTAGTTGCATGGCAGGATACAAAGTCAGTATTCAAAAATCAAGAGCATTCTTGCACACAAACAAAAATCTTATTGAGAGAGAAACTAGGGAAACCACACCCTTCACAATAGCATTCAAAAAATGAAATACTTATGAAACAATCTAACAAAGGAGTAAAAGATTTATATGTTGAAAATTACAGTACTTTGAAAAAGGAGAATTAAAGGGGATATCAGAAAATGGAAAGAAATCCCTTGCTCATGATAAGAAGAACTAACATAGTGAAAATGGCCATACATCCAAAATTGTTATACATATTTAATGCAATCCCAATCAAAATACTATTAGCATACCTCACAGATATACAGACAATACTCCTAAAATTCACCTGGAACTGGAAGAGACCTAGAATAGCAAAGACAATTCTGTGCCACAAAGAGAAGTCAGGAGGAATCACAATCCCTGACTTGAAATTATACTATAAAGCTACTGTGATAATATCAGCATCGTACTGGAAAAAAATAGACCAGAAGACCGGTGGAACAGATTATAAGATGTGAACACAACTACAGACAAATTCAGCCACCTTATCTTTGACAAAGGGGCCAAACATGTTCACTGGAAGAAAAACAGCTTCTTTAATAAATGGTGCTGGAAAAACTACCTCTCTATATGCTGAATGCTAAAACTAGACCCATGTCTATCACCATGCACTAAACTAGAGTCAAAATGGATCAAAGCTTTAAATAGTAAAACAGAAACACTAAATCTATAGGAGGAGCAATTAGGTCAAAATCTTGAACACATAGGGGTACGACAGAATCTTCATGAACCAAAACCAAAAGGCATGGGAAACACTTCAAAGAATCAACAACTGGATTTTCATCCTCTTAAAAAGCGTTTGTACTTCAAAAGAAATTGCCAATAGAGTGAAAAGACAACCAACAGAGTGGGAAAACAGTTTAGCTAACTGTCCCTCAGACAAAGGACTTATATCTAGAACATATAAAGAATTGAAAAACTCAGACCCCCCAAATTTAAAGATCCAATCCAAAAATGGGTATCTGAGATGAATACACAGTTCTGAGATGAAGAAATACAAATGGCAAATAAATAGATGAAAAAATGTTCAACATCATTGGTCATTTGAGAGATGCAAATTGCAAAACCCTGAGATTTCATCTCACCTCAGTAAAAATGGCTACCGTCAAGAAATCAACCAAGTGCCACAGGGGGTGTGGGGAAAAAGGTACCCTTCTCCATTATTGCTGGCAATGTAGACTGGTGCAACCACTTTGGAAATCAGTCTGGTGATTCCAAAAGAAATGAGAATTAGAGATCTCATTTAACCCAGTGTTATGGTTTGTGTCTGCATGTCCCCCCAAATCCTCATGCAGTCTTGGGGTGGGCTTCTAGGATTATCGGTGTGAGTGCTGCACTGTCCTATGGTGGATAGTTTGCATATGTAAAGGAGCAGAAGAGGCCACTTGCCACCACTCCTCCCTTTTGTTCTTGTTATTTTGCTGTTTTCCACCTCCATGAATGTTTGCACTCTGCCATGTGCCACTCTGCCTTGGAGCCAGTTGAGCATGGACTGAAACCTCCACAGACTGTCAGCTAAATAAACCTTTCCTTACTTAATTTTGAGCATCAGATATTTTGTCTCAGCAATGAGAGAAAAGTAACCAAAACACCTAGCCATTCCCCTTCTGGGTATTTTCCCAGAAGAATTAAAATTGTCATACCACAGCATTATATGTGTACCCATGTTTATTAGATCTTGGAAACAACCCAAATGTCCATCATCTGAGACATGGATAATAAAAATGTGGTATGTTTATACAATGGAGTATTACTCAGCTATAAAGAAAGATAAACTCAAGGCTTTTATAGGTAAATGGATGCAACTATTTCATAAGTGAAATAAATCAGACCCACACGTGTAAACACCATATTGTCTCCCTAGTATAAGTACCTGAAAGAGTAATAAAACTGAAAGGTATAATAAATATTGTAAAAGAGAAAGTGCTCAATAGGAAAGAACAACTAGGATGAAGGAAAGAAGAAAAGAAAGAAGGAAGGGAAATATATATATATATGTCCATGTGTGTGTGTACACACAGACACACACAAGGTAGCTAAGATAAGTATACTACTAATTTGTACTGGTTTATTGAAAGGAACAGTTAATGTTTAATTGTTTAATCAACCTTGCATATCTATATCTGGTAATCTACGCAACTACTTTGAAGATAACAAGAGTAATACAACAACCATTGATTTTCTGACTTCCTGTTTTGAAACTCTGTATCATTTTTATAGTTTTTTGTTGTTTTGTTTTTGTTATTTTGGTTTTTTTTCCTTTCTCCTTAAAGTTAAAAAATTTAAAAAACCAACTGTAATTTGTCAATTTTACCTTTAAAATCTTGGAGAGAAAAAAGGAATATGGTAGTACCATTTCCTAGATCAGGTTGTAAAAAGACCATGTCTTTCTCTTCCTCTGTCACTGAGTGAAGCCTGCTATTTTGATTTAATATTCTTTTAATATGTTTGAATTAACACTTTAATATTTTGCTATTGTTTTAAATTTTGTAGACAAAAATAATTTAAATCATAAATACTATATAAATACCTATCTACCACAAAATCCAACAATATAGCAAAAATTCTGTGATATAGAATTAGATATATTTTTTTTAAAACCCTATGATACAGTGAAGCCACAATAAGTGAACCGTGATATATCTGGGGATGATTATATATATTGCTAAGTTGTACCAATAAACTTAATTTTAAAAAGTGGGTCGTGTACCTAAGATAACACTCCTAAAAGAAAACCTAGGAGCAATTCTTTGTGATCATGTATTAGGCAATATTTGCATAGATATGACACTAAAAGCACTAGTAATGAAAAACATAATTCATAAGTAGCATATCATCAAAACTAGAAATGTTTGTGCTTCAGTATATATCACTGAGAAAGTAAAAATACAATTCACAGATTTGGAGAGAATATTTTTAAGTCACAAATCTAATGAGATATTTGCTTTCAAGTCAAAGAATGTTAAACATTACTAATACAAAGATAGTCCAGGTTTTTAAATAAACAAAGGATATGAAGATAGAATTCTCCAAATAAGTTAAACTGGTTGCAAATGGGTGCATAATGATATGCTCAAGATCATAGAGCATGCAGGAAAGGAAAATCGAAACTAGAATGAGATATTATTTCATTCCCTTTATGATTGCTATCATTAAAAACTTGGGAAATAATAAGTGTTGGAGTATTTCAATAAATTGGAGAATCTAGAAGAAATGAACATATTTTTAGATGAATATGAATTACCAAAACTGAATCAAGAATACATAGAAATATGGAACAGTCCAGTAATGGGGATTGAAATAGAGATAGCAATAAAAAACAAAACTATGAACTAAGAACACCTGAGACCTGATTGATTCACTGCTGAATTATACAATAACTTCAGAGATTTAATGTCATTACTCCTCAAATCTTGAATGAAGTTGAAAGGGAAAGAGTACTGGCAAACTCATTCCTGGAAGGTAGCATTATACTAAAACCAGACAAGGACTTAATAAAAACAGAAAACTTTAGGCCAATGTCTAAAATGAACATGCAGGTAAAAATCTGTGAGAAGATACTGGAAAGCAGAATGCAATGAATCATTAAACAGATTATAGAGTATGACTGCTATTGTTTGTGTCTAGATGTCCCCCCAAAACTTTTTGCAGTCATAGATGGGTTTTTCTCAGAAGTGGCTGAATCTAGAATGTGTGATGCTGGAATTGATTCATGGTGCAATGCTAGTTTCAAGGTCACTAGGATTAAGGGTATGAGTGCTACCTGCCCTAAGCCTGGGTAAGATATAAGGGATACAAAGAACTGTGGTCATCCCTTGTTACTTTGCTACCTTCTCCCCACAATGAACTATTTCTTCTGTGCAATGCCTGTCTACCATGCCAAACTGCCTTGGAGCCAGCTGATTATGAACTGAAATCTCTACAAACTGTGAGCTAAATAAACCTTTCTCTCTTTAAATTTGGCTACCATGATTGGAAAGCTTTCTAGTTTCACTTCTTATGTCAGAGAAGTTGCTTCTAAATATGACTTTACACACTGTGCCATCCACAGAGAAATGCTGGCTAGCCAAAATCATCACCTGAACTTAACATTTCACAGGATGTGACTAAAATTATTAACCACATTAAAGTATATGAATTAAGCCAGGTGTGGTGGTGCCTGCCTGTACTCCCAGCACTCAGGAGGCTGAGGCAAGAGGATCATTGCAAACTTGAGTCCAGCCTGGGCTACAAAGTGAGTTCAAGACCAGCCTGAACTCAAAAAAGACAAAAAAAGAAAATAAAGGAAGAAGCCAAAGTATCTTAATTCGCAGATGACACAATCCTTTATATGTAATAGACACAAAAACTTCTAACAAAAGATCCCTAGAACTAATAAACAAGTACATCAAACTAGCAGGATACCAAGTCAATCCACAGGAAAAATAGTATTCCTGTATACCAACAATTAACACATTGAGAAAGAAATCAAGAAAAGAGTATCATTCACAATAGCTTCAAAAAATTAAATACCTAGATATTAAACAATGACATGAAAGACATCTATAATAAAAACTATAGTACTCTGAGAAAGAAGATTAAAAAGGACTTCAGAAACAAAAAGAAGAACTAGGGAGGGGAAAAGACACCAGAAAATAGTCCCATATCTAAATATGTAGAACTAATATTGCCAAAAATGGCCATATTACCAAAACTGACACATAGACTTAATGCAACTCCAATCAAAATACCAGAAGCATTCCTCACAGAACTAGAAATAACCAACCTAAAATTTATATGGAATCAGAAGAGACCCAGAATAGCAAAAGCAATCCTGGGCAACAAGAGCAAAGGAGGAAGAATCACAATCCCAGATAACAACCTATATTACAAAACTACAGTGATAAGAACAGCATGGTGGTGGCACAAAAGCAGACATCTGGATCAATGGAAGAGAACAGAGGAAGCGGAAATAATACCAGGAGCACTCAGATCTTTTATAAAGGACCCAAAAATATACATTAGAGGAAAGATATCCTGTTCAAAAATGGTGCTAGGAAAACCTGTTATCCACATTCAGAAGATGGACTCTCATCATGCACTAAAATAAAATGAAAATGGATCAAAAACCTAGGTCAGTGATGGTGAAACTTTTAGAGCTGTCTATGATAAAAACCAGCTGGCTGCTGCACACATGCCATAGGTTCACCACCAGTGACTTAGATATTAAAATAGAAACACTTAATCTGCTACAAGATAAATAGGTAAAACTCTTGGAGATATAGGCATAAGCAAGGTGCTTCTGAGGAAAACCCCAATTGCACAAGAAATAACACTAAGAATTAACAAATGGGGTTATATCAAATTAAAAAGCTTCTTCACAGCAAAGAAAACAACCAATAGGGTAAAGAAAGAAACTATACAACAGGAAAAAATGCTGCCAGCTATTCCTTGAAAAAGAGTATTAATACCTGGACTACATAAAAAAATTCACAAAATTAGATCCCCCCTAAAACAGACCTAATCAAAAAGTTGGCAATTGAAATGACCAGGCACTTCTTATGGAAACAATCAGTAAGTACACAAAAAATGTTTGTCTTTGATCTTTAGTGAAATGCAAATGGAAATAAGACTGAGATTCCACCTTACTCCAGAAAGAATAGCTATCATTTAAGGACTCAAAATATAAAAAATGCTAGTGAGGCAATGGAGAAAAAGGAAACCTTCTACACTGATGGTCAAAGGGTAAACTAGTACAACCAGTATGGAAATTAATATAGAGATTTCTGAAAAAACTAAAAACAGAAATTCCATTCAACCTAGATATTCCTTTTCTAGGTTTATTTTCAAAGACTTAAGGACATCATATTATATTGATACATATTTAACCATGTTTATAGCACCATAATGCATAGTAGTTAAACCTTGGAAGTGGCCTATATGTCCATCAGCAGAAAAAGAACATGTGGTATTTATACACAATGGAATACTACTCTGCCACAAAGAAAGACAAATCTGAGTCATTTAAAACCAGATATACAAATTAAAATATCACGTTTCTCTTATAGAAGAATTCCAAAGTACAAATAATTTAAAGACCAAAAGATAGAGAATAGAAAATAGCGAGTTAGACCTTTACAAATGGGAAGACTTGGCTGGGCGTGGTGACATACACCTGTAATTCCAACACTCGAGAAGATGAGGCAGGAGGATTGTTGCAAGTTTGAGACCAGCCTGGGATACAAAGTGAGCTCAAGGCCAGCCTGAACTGCACAGCCTGCATAGTGGAACACTGTCTCAAAAAGACAAAAAAAAAAAAAAATGGGAAGATCTAGAAATGGAGGGAGGAGGACAGAAGGAAGGGGAAACTAAAGAGGATTACGAAGTGACACGCATGTACCAACTCCACAGGATGAATGTTTTCACTCTGTATTGGAAACATCTATTAATAAAAATGCAAAAGAATTTTTGACAAGGATGGGAAAAAAGTGAAATCCTCATATATTGCTAATGCAAAAATAAAATTGTGTAGCTGCCTTGAAAAATGGTAGGGAAATTCCTCAAATAGTTAAACGGAGTCACCATATAATGCAGAAATTGTATTTCTAGCTACATACCATGAAAACTGAATACAACTCCATGAAAACTTCTACACAATCATTTATAGAAGAATTTTTCAAAAATTCATAATAGCAGTAAGAGGAAACAATGCATATGACCACCAACTGATGAATGCATAAAGTGGATTTAGTATGTCCACACAACAGTGTACTATTTAGCAAAAGAAAGCAAAATGTTGACACCTGCTACAACATGGGTGAACCTTGAAAACATTATGCCAAGGGAAAGAATCTAGCCACAAGGGACTATTGTATGGTTTAATTTATATGAAATTAAAAACAGGAAAATCTATAAAGATGTAAGATTAATGGTTGACAGGTACAGGGCAAGAGAGTGGAGTGGGAGTGTTAGAAAGTGACTGCTAATTGGTTTCTTTATGGAGCAATGAAAATGTTCTAAAACTAGATAATTGTGATGGCTACTGATTTCTATGAATATGTAAAGGGTACATAAATGCACTCTTTAAAAGCTAAATTTTATAGTATATGGGGTAATAGAGCTCAATAAAGTTGTTGATAAAAATAAACTTTACAAAAATCTCCATGATCTTATGTTAGGCAATGGTTTCTTCAATGAAGATAGTAAAGGCACAAGTGACAAGAAGGAAACTAGGTATGTAGGAGGGCTACATCAAAATAAAACAGAATTGTAAGAAAAATTAAAATATTAAAAATTTTAAAGCACAAGTTCATGATGTGGGGTTTTTTTATTAACTTACTACATAACAAACTCTAACAGTAGGTTTAAGTACATAATTTGAATCCACAAACATTTTTATTTGGAGCTCATTTACTCATCTAGTACCTTCTAGAAAAGACAGGTGCTTTCAATTTCTCCATACACAGTTGGTTTTTATTTCTTATTCAGTAAAAGGCAATGAAGATCTCAGAAGTAAATAATATCCTCTACTTCAGTGGTGGCAAGTCTATGGCATGCGTGCTGCAGCAAGCTTTCCGTATCATTGAAAGCTCTAACAGGTTCGCCATCACTGCTTTACTTCATAGGTTCTTAGCCATTTCTGAGACTCTTCAGAATATGAGGAAAGCCCAGAAAAATGTGAAACAGTTAATATTACATATGTTCAATTGTGTATTGATTTTATTAACTTTAATCCACAAAATCCCTATTCTCCTGGATGTCATTGTTGAACTCAATCTGCTCATTCTTTATTATGATACTTAGTTTAGCACTGCTGCCTCAGAGAGCAAAACAAAAACATTTATAGAATACATGAAAGGCCAAGGAGCAAATCCTAGGATTCAAGGCAGACTGACTATGCATTCAAAAGCCACTCTAAACCAACACTGTATGGCATTGCTCTCCTTTAAAAAAATCATTTGCTAGTAAGGAAAGAGATTTTCATTTTTGTCCTTTTACAGCAGACTTTTAGCAGAGGAGGCTATATTATTTTCATGTTCCAACACACATTTTCCCAGAGTATCTGAACAATGCTTCCAGAAAAAAAAAGTTCTTTTCAGATATATTCAATTTCTTTTCTCAGATTTAACTCTCAAGAAACTCCGAGTCAAATTTAGTCAGTAACCAATAACTGTAGTCCTTCTGCCTCCACAAGATGATCTCTACACATTCATACAAATTAGTTTCTTAATGCTGTCAAAACTATCACATACTTGGTGGCTCAAAGTAATGGAAATTTACTATTTGATAGATCCTGATGTGAGAAATGTGAAATGGGTCTCACTGGACTGAAATCAAGGTGCTGGCTAAACTTTTTGAAGGACTCCAGCAAAGTTTCCATTTTCATGTCTCTTTCAGCCTCTAATGTTGCCTGCCTTCCTTAGATAATGGGCTCATCTCCATCTTCAATGTGAGCAATGTTACTGTGACATTGACTCTCCTATCTCCTTCTCTTATAAGCAGCCTTAGGACTACATTGGACCCACCTGGGATAATCTCTTCATCTCAAAGTTATTCTCCTTTTCCATGTACTACAGCATATTTTTTGGTTTCCAACAATTAAAATGGGACATCTGTAGGGGTCATTACTCCACTTGTCACATTAGGCATCTTTCTAAAGGTGGCAGTAGTGCTGGGATTGAACCTAGGGCTTTGTGCACGCTAAAGATGTGCTCTACCATCAAGCCAAACCTCAGTGTGTACATGAACCACCTTATCTGGCATTGTTTTAAGTTAAAATTTGATGGTTATGAATTATAAATTATTATAGCTCCTGAAGCAAACAAAGATTGTACCACTATATACGCTTGATCTTAGCCAAAAGGCCGAGAAGCGATGTACCACTATATACGAATGCAGAGCCATCAAGGGAATTTTTTAATATTTGAAAGTAAATTGCCAATATCATGATAATCTCTCCAAAAACTGAAGCACACATTCTATTACACTATTTCCCTCAAGAAATTTAACACTGATACATTAACAATTATTAATTTGAAGTCTATATTCATATTCCTTTATTGTCCCAAACATGTCCTTTACAGATGATCAAGCATCATTCACTGCATTTGATTGTTATATTATTTAATTTTTTTTAACCTGAAAAAATAGTGTTCTTCCTTGTCATGTTAAAAATATAGGCCAGTTGTCTTGTATAAGTCCTCACAACTTGGACTCTCTGATGCTTTCCCCATGATCTAATGCAGGTTAATCATCTTTGCTGGAATAATACATTGGTGATGGGCTCCTTCTTCCAGATATTCCATTTTGCATGTTGAATGTAGAGATAATCAAGTTGACTCCATAGGGATATATCATGGGCTCCCTGAGAACATCACAGAAACTACCTGGTAAAGCCCCATCCATGTACAGGGATTATCTTTATGTGACGTGATTCAGAGGAGGCTGTTCCTAAGTTTGTTTAAAACCAGGTGGCAATTATTTAAAAACACAGCTGCCTGAGGCAAAGACCTATTAGGCTGATGTCTTACTCTCCTCTTCTCTGGGACAGAATACCTGACACCTATCATTTAAAGGAGGAGAGGTTTATTTTGGCTCATGTTTCAGTCCATAATCAGCAGGCTCCAATGTATGGTGGCACGACAGAGGGGCATAGTGGAGGTATAGCTGCTTATGTTATGGCAGCAGGGAAGCAGAGAGAGTCAAGGGATGAGTTGGGAAGGGAGATATACCCTTCTATGTCATGCTTACAGTAGCCTGCCTCTTCTAATCAGATCCCGCTTCCTAACAGCAAGTCAGCTATAATGCCCTCATAATCTGATCACCTGCCAAAAGCCCCGATTATGAGTGCATGAGACTCTTAGGGGACATAGAAATCTAAGCCATAATAACTGACAAAAGACTGATCAAAAAATGTAAAGGAATATTTGGGGAATGACATATCCATAGATGGCCTTTCTAGTCTTCCAACACACTCCTAGGGATTTAGGTCATGCACACACACAGAGCTATGTGCACAACCAAGTAATAGGGGGCAGGGGCTCTGAATCCATACTTTGCCACAGAGGAAATATTGATGACAAATAAACATATGAAAAGATGGCTCAGCATCATTGCCCATTTGGGAAATGCAATTTAAAACCATAATGAGATCTTACCATATACCTGTTAGAATGGCTAAACTTAAAATTTCAATAAAGCTCTGAAGAAGATATAGAACAACTGATGAGAAAGAAATATGGTATGGTTGCTCTGGAAAACAGTTTGACAATTTGCTATGAAGTTAAACATAGACTTGTCCCATGACTTTTCAATACCACTCTGAGTTAAGCTAAAGAAATTAAACCTATGCTTAACAAAAACCTGTATATGAATGTTCATAGCAGCCTTATATTCATGGTTGCTAAAAACTGGAAACGATTCAAATGTTCAAGGGGTGAATGAATATACAAACCATTGTACAGCTCTATAATGGGAAAGTTTTCAGAAGTTAAGTTTGAATGCACTACTGATACATACAAAACTATAGATGAATCTCAAAGGTGTTTTGCTGAGCAAAATAAAATAGTCTCAGAAAGTTACTTACCAGGGCTGGGGATATAGCTCAGTGGAATAAGCGCTTGCCTAGCAAGTGCAGGGTCCTGAGTTCGATCCCCAGGACCGCAAAAAAAAAAAAAAAAGAAAGTTACTTACCAAATAATATCAACTATAAGAGAGCAGGTAGCAGCTGCCAGAGGCTAGAGATTGAGGAGTGTATGATTACAAAGGGGCAATACCAGAGAATGTCAGAGTGTGATGGAACTGTTGTATATCCCGATTGTGGTAATGATTACATTAGTCCATACAGATTTTAAAATCCCTAGAAATGTGTGTTTCTATATGTGTTGATTATCATGGTAGCTACACAGGTATATATACTTCTTAAAACACATAAAAAGGGTGAAGTTTAGTATGTGTAAATTGTCTCAGAATTGAATTTTCCTCTATAAAAGAAAGCATCCTTATCCCATTCGCACCTCTTAAAAATAACAACTTTTGACACTGACAGTTTAGTATGTACCTGCCCAGGACATGAGAATGTATAATATAAAGTTTTCAATTGTGTAAATGAGGTCACTGTATGCATATATTGTACTTTATATTGCTTTTTTACCTAGAGATCTTGGACAGATACATTTATATACATATATATTCTATATATAAAATGTTTGTGATCTACTATATTTTAGTAGGATGCCATGTTCTAGATTAAACATCATTTAATCAGCCTCCTAGTGTTGGATATTTTAGGTTATTACCAGTTGTTTTGCTATTACTATCCACGCTACAGTGAACAGCCCTGTTCATGTAACTTTTTGCAAGTATATTAACAAGATATAGTTCTAAATGTGGGATTTACAGGTAGGTATAATTTGAACTTATAGGTATGCTTAATTTGACTTTATGTAGGTACTGGCAGATTGCCCCTTATAGAACCAAGTAGAAATGAGAAATCATATATTTATAATGAGACATCAGTATATTTTGCAGTTTCCCACTAGAAGACTTTAAACTTCTGTCTTGCATAGGATCATGCTGATATTGAGTGGAAATTTGCAAGGACGAAGCTCTGGATGAGTTACTTTGATGAAGGAGGGACTTTACCACCTCCTTTCAACATCATCCCCAGCCCCAAATCATTTCTGTATCTTGGTAACTGGTTCAACAACACCTTCTGCCCTAAAAGAGATCCTGATGGTAGAAGGAGAAGACACAACTTGAGAAGCTTCACAGTAAGACTTTTAAAAACTATGTTTTTTAAATAAAACTATTTCCTCCTTCCTATTTTGAACATAAAATCACCCAACCTCCTTATGTTTGGGGACTTTGTCAGGCAAGAGCTCCTGTATTATTCCCTAGTCCTAATGTTTAGAAATATATTTGGATGGGTATGGGTTGGTAGGATTCTGAGATGTTGATGTAACCTCTCTTTCCATTTTACATTACAGGAACGCCATGCTGACAGCTTGATACAAAATCAACATTATCAGGTAAACCTTCTACACAGAGACTAACTATCATTGTTCTTCAGTAGTTCTATAGAGTAGAAGCAAACTTATCTCTGGCTATGTCTGGATTATATCTACCTAGTAATCCCACATTTACAACTATGTCTTATCAATATACCTGCAAAAAGATACATAAACAGGCCTGTTCACTGTCACATGGCTAGTAATAGCAAATCAACTGACAATAACCTAAATATCCAATAGTGGGAAGCTGGTTAGTGATGTTTCATCTAGAATGTGGAATACAATATAATCAGTAAAATGTAGTAAATCACAAACTTTTTATGTATATGCATCTGTCCAAGACCTCTATGTGAAAAAAAAACATAAAGCTTGCAAAGGCTACAATTTATCAAAGGCTGAATTAAATCCCCAAAGTGGAATTATCTACTTTAAAACCCTGTTAATAGCCCTTTATCACTACTTCAACTAGAGCAGCATCCATAACTTGGAACATCCATAACTTGGAAAGCTAACTCCTTGAGAATAAGTAAAATAAGATGTGGTTGATTAGTCAGTCAACAAATATTTAAGTTCATATTGTACACCAAATATTATGTGAAACATTACTGTGAACAAGAAAAACACAATTTGGGCTGGAGGGGTAGCTCAATGGTACAGCACTTGCCTTGCAGGTGCTAGGCCCTGAGTTCCATCTCCAGTACTGACAAAAAGAAAAAACAGGAAGACACAGTATTTCTACCCTTAGGAAATTTATTATCTAGAAATGATTAAAGACATTATAGAAATAATTAGAATTACCAAAATTAAGTGATTACAAGGGTAAAATATACTATGAACAAAAACATAGAGTAATGGGAATATATAAGATGTCATCAAAATATGTAATGAATGTTTAAATTTTTAAAATTATTATAGTAAAAGACACATTGTAATTAATCTTCATCAAAATACTACCCCTCACTTCACAGGGAGTATATAGAGGGAGATTAGTAACAATATATCCCCTACTGCAATAATTTTTAAAAATTTAAATATTTATCCTATGTTTTGAGCAAACCTTATATAATAAATAATGAATATATATAACAGGAGAAAATTAACCTCTATAAAGTAAAATCCCACCTCAATGTCAAGCACTTAGGTCTCCCTAAGTTACAACATGACCTTAATCAAAGAAATAGATATGCATATCTACCCCACCAGCCGGAACACAACCAAGCTTCCAAGTATATGAGGTATCTCTTTAGCGTAACCTTCACAAATCACAAGTAAGAGACAACAATCTCTTACCTTCCTGATCAAAAGAAACTCACAGTAGAAAAATGTGCCAGGCTTAAAGGACATTCAACTTTATTCCACAGATCACTCCCCTAACTTTATTCCTCTTAGGCCATAACTAACAAGAGAAACAGGAAATGCAGTATTTGGTAGGTGACCCTTTGCTCACCACTCTTGCCTCCAGTCCTCATTACCTACTTTCACACACAATGAATCACGGGCAAGATTCATTGCCTTCATTCTCTACTTCGTAGTCATTACAAAACTTGCTAACTGGGCACCTCAGTGACTTCTTTAAGTTTATGAAACAGCAGAAGCAATAAGTATAGCATTAGTGAATATTACTGAAGTAAGCTTGAAGTAAAATTGAATTCTAAATGTTTGCCATTGATTGATCCTTTAACTTCTTAAATTTTTAATTTTTATCAGTACATGTTTTCAGTACATAATGGTTACATTCATTGTAGGGAATTGGTACATGTATATTACACATTTCGATTCTTTTTTTCCCCATTTTACCTCCACCTTCTCTCTTTGCCAGAATCCAACTCATTTATTTATCTTATTCATTGTTATGAAGTTAGTTATCATACATACAGATTAACAGCCAGACTAACAGGCCAAAAAAACCTATACACAGCATATAAGACAATGATACTAAATCAAAGCACATTTTTAGGTACATTGTCCATGCTGGGCTACGATATGCATTTTAAATTTTACCTTTACTTAGTTGTGTGATCTTGGAAGAGTCAGTTAATGTCACTGAGCCTCAGCTTCCTCATCTGTAAATTGAGGATAACAGTAAAATTTGTTTTATGGTGTCATGAAAATTGAATGGTGTGCGTATGTGTGTTGCATGGCATAGTGCTTGACATTGCAATAGGTGATAATTATCATTATCACAATCACTAATACACATCATGACATGTGTGAGACATCTCCTTCCTCTGCTAAATAAAAAGAGAATATCCCTATAAAGACGTGTAGTCTGACAGTAAGAAAAATATCTTGACTACATAATTAGCACCAGACTTAGTGATTTTCAACTTTATAAAAATTTCCATTTTACTAGGAGTATTAAAGTTTAATCTAGCCTGATGGGAAAAGATACTGACTATGACCATTCATAATAGATTATTCCATTCTCAGTATTCCATACATTTCAATACATGTTTGTTTGCCTTATGCTTGGGTAGAAATCCTTCCTATCTGGTGAATTTGATTTTATTGGCACACTCTGCCGTCAAGTTTGGAGATACAATAAATCATTTAGCCAATGGACTCACACACACACACACACACACACACACATATATATAATGATTATCATATATATATTACCTGTGTAGGTTTCTTATTTCACTGAGAGCCTGAGAATGAAACTGAATGCCTCTTTATATTTTTTAATTCCAGGAAGTTATCAGGAATTTAGTCAAAAGATACGTGGCTGCTATGATAAGAAATTCCAAAACAAATGAGGGGCTAACAGAAGAAAATTTTAAGGTAATTTAAGCACAGATTAGTTGAATTTCTTACCTCTTTATTTCTCTTCTTCTTTCCCTTCCTCCTCCTCCTCCCTCTCCTCCTCTTCTTCCTTCTTCTTCTGTTGTTGTGGTCATGGTCATCGTTGTTGTACTGGGGATTGCCTTTGCACAGAAGTACATAACCAGCCTTTTTTATTTTGAGACAGGGTCTCACTAAGTTGCTAATTTTTCTAGGCTGGGCTGACCTTTGTGATCCTCTTGCCTCAGCCTTTCAGAGTGCTAGGATTACAGGAATATTCCCTCATGCCTGCTGAACTGTTCATTTTTTAAGCATCATTTAATATTCACACTATGTTTCAGATCTAGTGATGGAATTTTATCTTCCTATAATACAGCAAAACCAGCTACAATTCTTACTCTCTCTTAGAATTATGTGTCATCCAGTCGATGGAGGAGATTTTACCAGTACCTGTCATACCACAATAAGCTGTATGAACAAGAGAACGCTATCCTCCACATTCTTTTAACATTCTGGGTGTTTGGGATTTCCCATGCTTTGCATGATGCAGCAAGGATGCATGGTGAGCAGTAAGAGAGCAAATGGAACGTGCCTAGAGATTTAAATGACTTCTTTGCTTAAAAGATATAAGATCAAAAATTTATTATTATATCTAATGTCTTAAGAAACTCTACTATTTAACATTTGAAATGTCCTACTGTTAACCTAGTTTAAAACAACGATTCTCAAGCATGGGCAATTTCGTTCCCCAGTACACATTTGGCAATCTGGAGATATTTTTCGTTCTCATACTGACATCCAGTGGTTACAGACAAGGTTACCACTAAATATCCAACCATGAATAAGGTAGCATCCCACAACAAAAAATTATGCAGCCCAACATGTCAGCACTGCCAAGGCTGAGAAATGCAGCCTAGAATATACGTTTCTTTCTTTCTAAGGCACATAAAAAACTACTATCCTAATCCATAGATGTAGCTCATCTGTTGAGAGCTTACATGCTAAGCACACTAACTACTAAGTGCTAGGTTGTAGTGGTGAGCCAGATCTAATTGTCCCCTATTCTTGTGAATTGATAGGCAATAATGATAATAATATAAAGTAATAAGTTATTCAGTATTACTACAGGGTACAAACAAGGCACTGCTGACATACAGAGAGGAACACTCAATTAGAGCTTGGCAAGATAGAATGCGCTTCCAGACACAGTGATAATTAAACTGAGACTTGATGGAGGAGCTAGATAAAGGGAAAGATGGGGAGAGAAGTGTTCAGCCAGAGACAAAGGCCCAGAGGCAAGAGAAAATATAGCTATGTGGATGGAGAGGGACAATAGAGAGCCTAGGAAAAGAGGAAAAAGGAAGGAAAGTAGAGAGATGCACAGGTAACAGGTTTTGAAAAACCCTGTAGTCCACGATACAGCATTTCTACTTTTTTCTAAGGGTATTGACAAGCTACTAATGTGTTTTAAGCAAGGGGATGACATGATAAAGATTTAAGCTTTTTAAATACAGTTTGTAAAGGAACAATCTAGTATCTAAGCACTCAGTTACAGAGGACATTGCATAGGGTCTTGAAAGAACAGAGTCTTCAAAACAGCAGTCTCATCATCTGACATTTCACTTTTCTAGTTTCATTCCTTGGAGTCCTTCAAGTCTTTTCTTACCTTATCCTTTTATATAAAGACAGCTGTGAAAGCCTGGATCCAAATCTAATACATCAATCGTGAGTTATTGCTTTATTAAGGATTGGTTTGTTGATGTGTGCCTCTAAAATCAACTTTACTCCCTGGGTGATTTTCCAAGTAGCTACAAAATTACTAATATGTTTTTCTTGTGCCTGAGTAATGGGAGATGCTTCTGGTATCATGTGTGGTCTTACGTTTCTGGTATTGTGGTTTGCTACTAGACAGAACCTAGAGCATTCTGAAGAGTATCCAATGTGTCTACTTTAAACTAAAGATCAAGCTTGATGTGATGTGTCTCCTTTTTCTCTAGGAATTAAAGCAGGACATTTCCAGCTTTCGATATGAAGTGCTTGACCTCTTAGGAAACAGAAAACACTCAAGGAGAAGCTTTTCTACAAGCAGCACTGAACTCTCTCAGAAGGATGATACCAATGATGGCAGTGGTGGAGCTCGGGCCAAATCCAAGAGTGTCTCTTTCAATTTAGGCTGTAAGAAAAAGGCCAGCCATGGGCCGCCTCTCATCAGAACCATACCAAGAGCCAGTGGTACCCAAGGAAAGTCAAAAGCTGAATCATCAAGTAAACGCTCCTTCATGGGTCCTTCGCTCAAGAAACTGGGTCTCCTATTCTCCAAGTTTAATAGTCATACGTCTGAACCCAGTTCAGAGCCAATGTACACAATTTCTGATGGAATCGCTCAGCAGCATTATATGTGGCAGGACATCAGGTATTCTCAGATGGAGAAAGGGAAAGCAGAGGCCTGTTCTCAAAGTGAAATTAACCTCAGTGAGGTAGAATTAGATGAAATCCGGGGCGCTGCTCAGAGCAGTCAATGCCCTCTACCCTGTTCCAGCTCTCTTCAC
Organism: Dinomys branickii; assembly: GCA_004027595.1. NCBI lineage: Eukaryota > Metazoa > Chordata > Mammalia > Rodentia > Dinomyidae > Dinomys > Dinomys branickii. Next base: position 46,693 of record PVLD010007836.1, read on the forward strand.
TGTGCATCCAGCATTTGTTCCTCAAATTCAAAACTTTTAGACTCCTCAGAGGATGTATTTGAAACTTGGGGAGAGGCTTGTGACTTGCTCATGCATAAATGGGGTGATGGACAGGAAGAACAAGTTACAACTCGGCTCTAAGTCAAGTCCCTAACACCTGTCCTGGAACTCAACAAAAAATTTGTAATTTCCTTGCTCTCAAAGGTGACATAGAGTGTGATTCCATCTCTGCCCCCCTAGGAGAGTAAAACTCCTATTATTTTCAGTCTTTTATAACTACATTCTACATTTTTGTTTTTATTTTATGTTATTATTTGCCTTTTTATAACCATAAACACTAAATCCATCTCAAAACTAAAGGGGTATTTCTCCTAATAAGCAGAAGTGCACTCGGGTGCTTAACCCTTTTGCTTTGCTTTGCTTTGCTTTGCTTTGCTTTGCTTTGCTTTGCTTACCCTTGCTTCCTTGAAGCTCCAGGTGCCACTTTGCTACTGTTGCTGCCACACAGATTCCTGACCTCCCTCAGGATCTCATACCATCTCCCCACAGGGCTGAGGAATGTGGTCAGCTATCAGATAAGGCACACACACCTGCCTATCTCTTGCCCTCCAGTGCTACACGCTGCTCATGCTGGCTCAATAAACAGCATGAAAGGGAGGCTGATTAGACTCCAACGAAATGTCAGCTTATGAATTCTAGGTATAACTGGCCCTTTTTGTTTTGTTTTGAAACACTACAACTTCTTCTTGTGGAAGCTGAGTACTTTTGTTTCTTAAAGATGTGTTTCTTAATGTGTGCCAATGAGATATTTGCCCTAGAGTATGTGTCATATCTAATAAGTTAGGTGAATTCCTTTCCTGTTTGTGTATTTCAGTTAACTTACTACATTTTCAAATTTGATAGTATTGAAATTAGTATTTAGGACATGTACTGTTTTTTAAACCTTCCACTGCACTCTAACCAATGGTCACATTTCACACATTGGCAAGTAAAAATAATTAGCTCGTATATTTATAGGGTCCTATCTACTGTTGATAGTTTTAATGATCATTGCTTCTGAGGCATTTGTAAGAAAAGATTTGATTTGAAATATTTTATCAGAAAAATGACATCTTGCTAAGGTATTGAAATCTGAGGAAAAAAAAGAGCATCTTCATTTTAATTGAATTCTGGAAAAAATCACCATTTTAGGGTTAGATAACCTAATTCAGATTGCAGTTTTAATTTTCAATGGGGTAAGCAGAACTGCACGTGTGAATTTGTTAGATATGTAACACAGCAATCCTAGTGAACTCACAAAACTATGGGATCCAAATTCTACTATCTTCTAAGAAATCTACATTTATACATTCAAATTATTTCCCACAGCTTCACTGGAATACAAAAGTTTAAGTTGAAAACTGAAGTCGCAATGCACATGGTCATCATTTTAGACCTGATAACCACTGAACAATAATCTTCTGAGAAAGAGTGGTTTTTACCATTAGCACAAGTTGCACTGATGTATACTCTTAACATGAGCTGAAGCATCCCTAATTCTAGCTTGTGAAGGTTAAATTAGGAATATGTAGCCCAGAAAAAGTTGTCCTGTTTCTTCTAAATGTCAACTTCAATGGGAATCCAACTAAATAAGTGAAATGAGGGGGTTTTCAAACAGTATCTTCAACTAGTTTTTGACAGTGTGGTTTCTATTATTTGAATCGATTCCCACCTCTATTCCTAGTGCTAGTGACTGATGGTCAGAGTGTTTTACCCGGAGAAGAGTAAAATGGACAGGGGTACAGGAGGAAGTGTTGAAAAATAAAACTCAGGTGCTGGGAAAAGAGAACAGCTTCATCAAGATCCATTTGGCAAGCAGTTGTGCCATAACAATTCCTTGATCATCTCTGAAGTACTCATTTATTCAAATCCAACTTTTCCCCTGCTTTACTAGGTAGCGCTATCATTACAGGCTCTGACATTAGAACAGGTTACTTTCCAGAAGAAACGTTTCTACATTACAGATTCAACTTTCCCAATTGTCAGATTCATTCTAAAAATATTAGAATCTGGGTTACATTCCTTAGTATCAGTGGCACCAAAAGAACCCCCAATATATAACCCTCATTCACCAACAGAAAAAATTTCTTTCTCACAAATGTATGTACTTCTGATAATAGGTAGAACTGGTTTAGTAGTTATTTTATCAGTTTGCCAGAAAACATGGTAGGCACATATGGATCATATTCTAAAACAGTCGTCTCAGTTATGTTCTAAAGAGAAAATATAAAACACAGAAGCCAACTTCTCCTAGGGAAAGAAACTAGTGTAATATTTTCTTAAGAGTACATTTCCTTTTCTGTTCTTAGGGTTATCTTTGTGAATTCAGCTTAGTACTCCACATTGAGGCCTCATTTAGAATGGGAGTTAAAGCTAAATAGCTACTGCCTTAACTTCCATTTTAGTGATACCAACATTTTCTTAAAAGTCTAACTCTGCTGAAAGTAGGAAGAGAAAGATTTGCATTCTCTTCTCTATCTTCCTGATCAGCTACTACCCAAACAAACAAATAAAAACCACCATATTTTTGGAATGGGGATATAGCTTAGTGGTAGAGCACTTGCCTAGCATGAGTCCCGGGTTTCCTCCCTAGCACTGCAAAAAGGAAACAAAAGGATTTTAAGTGAAAGTACTTCTGTTGTCTGATCCACAGAAGGTATAAACCAACTTGACCGTAAATTTACAAATATGAAGAATTAGAGCTAAAATAGAACTTTGTTTCCAACCTTGAAATTTACAAATAGAAAAACTATGTGTGTGCATGGGGACTGGCGTCCAGAGAAAGGTTAATAACTTATTCAAGGTCACAGAGTTAGGTCAATAAACCAAAATTTTCTAGATCATAGAAATAAGCTATTTATTGTTAAGCATATATGTTTAATAGATGTGTAAAATTACAGGCATCCAGTTTTTTCCCTTTCCCTTTTCTTTTATTTTTCTTTTCTTTGTGGCACTGGAGATTGAACTCAGGGCCTCAAATGTTAAGCAAGGCACTCTTCCACAGATCCACATCCCCAGCCTCATTTTTCCATCTACCTAAAACATTGTGAGCTCTAAAAATTTCGTATCTAAATGTGAAGTAAAAAATGTATTGCAAAATCAAAAATAATTATAATTACAAGAATCATTTATGAATTCTCTAAAATAACATACTATGGTTCACCTCCATTACAGCAGCATAAAGTAGTGGGAGGCTCTAATGAGAGGATAGGAGCTAACTGAATTTTCAACTCTCTTAAAAATCACATGTTCGCCTAAAGAAGTTGCACTGGCTTTATTATATGTGAATGTATCTGTTTCTCCTCATGGATTGTTTTCCTGCTGCATTTTTGTTTTTAAAATTAAACTGCAGTGTTTCCTGGGGGGGATCACATGTTCAGACTTAAGTGTTTCCTGTACAAAATCTAGTACAGCTTCACTTGTGCACAGCTTGTAAACTTCCTTTTACATCATATATTAAGTATTCATTTTAAGTAACCAAGGAAAAGTCTGTAGCCCAAAAGCAGGGTGTTCACTGTACTTGGCATCCATGGGGAGGAGCAGTGATCAAAATTCTTCATGTCTAACAGGATCAATGGAAACTATAGTTCTAAAATGAATTATGTTAGCTTTTAAGGAGACCTCTAATCCCAAAAGGTTAACCTTTAAACCTAAAGGGTCTGTGGTTTACTTAATGTTCAAGGAAATGCAACTTGATAAATTTTTAACTTTGAAAATAACTGTTCAAAGCTATAGTTCAACTTTATTATAAAAATACATACCTTCTCCAGGAATTTCAGTTAAGGATAAATACATTCTTCTCAAGGGAAAATATATTGTTTCTATTTCTTTCAACATAGGGATGCACAGAGAGATAGTACTCAAGAAGATAGCAGTATTTTTAACTATTTACAGGATTCTATTTCTTCAAGATTTCTCAAAACTGAGGTTGAAATTGATGGGGAGCTTCTTCCTAGTGAAAACAATGAATGCAGTTTGGAGCCATAGGTCAACAGTTGATAGCAGGAAAGAGAAATACTAAAAACTAAAGGCCATGCTTAATTCATTTTCTCAGCCTAGTTGGTGTTTCCTCATAAATCACCATACAGAAAATGTTTGTGCTCAAATTTAAGGTTCACCTGAGCTTAATTCATAAAAAGCAAAATTTGCAAATGTGTTTGTGCAAATGGCATTTTGGCTTTGCAGAATATTTTAAAAACTAAAACCTTTTTGAGTAACTATTACTTTTATTTAGATACCTTCTGTAAGAAGTGCAACCTTAGTGTCAACCTTTACTGTGTTAATACGAATCTTGTACAATATTTTTGTGTATTTTTAGCTTCAACATAAACAAAAATAAAGCATTTATTCCCTCCTCAAATGTATGGCTACTTAGATTTAAAGTGTTTTGTTCTTCCTTTTTCCAAAGTAATCATTTATAGCTATCTATTATCAATAAACATTCATGAAGAACAATGAATTTCACACTATTTACCAACAGAAACACTAACAGATGACTTCTGCAGTCTAAAATATTCTGAAATGTAATGATTGAGAATAAACATCATTCTAATTTTTATATTTGCCAATAAAGCCATATTACAAATTTAACAATTTAGTAATAAAAAGAACCTTTAAATGATAAAGGGACAATGCAACTATAAAGCTAATTTACATTAAGAAACCTAACAAGTATGATTGAGTATCCACAAAACAATTTGAATCTGTTAGTGAGAAAACAAAAACCAAGGTTAAGACAGTCATCATTACACCAGTATAATCTTAGTCCACCTATGTGATGCTTCAAGTGTTAGATGGTATTTCTCTTTCCCACAATTAATTCAAACTACTGAAGTTTTCTGGTCTTATCTTTTATTATTTAAACTTTTAGGCCATTGGACCACTGGGTTAGCGTACCAAAGCAGCTTAACTTACAACTAATTCATCCACAGGTCCTGGTATAATTACTTAAGGAAATCAGTATATAAATTTTATACAATAATGAGATAAGGGCAATTGAAAAACTGTCATATATCTGACAAAGATCTGTAACTGGGAAAAAAAGTATTCCTTTAATGGAATTGTAACAAACGAGCTGAATATATTTCACAAAGAAATATATATATAACGAGTAAACACATGAGAAAAATGCTATGAAAAATATAACCAGGCAAATGCAAATCAAAATCACAATGTGATAGTACTTACTACATATCCACTAAGAAGGGCTAATTTAAAAAAAAAATCTGACACTATTATGCTAATAGAATCTCCCATACCATTGATGGAAGTATAAAATGGTAAAATCACTTTGGGAAGATGTCAGTTGTTTCTTGTAAAATTAAACATATGTCTAACCTATGATGCAACAATTATTCATTCCAAAAGGAATAAAAACAAGTGTTCACATGAAGACCTCTAGAGAAACGCTGGTAGCACCTCTGTTCATCACAATCTCTAAAAACTGGAAAGGGCCCAAAAATCTATTAAGAGAAGAATAATCTGGATAAATTATGTCATATCAACACACACAGAAAAATCCCAAAAGGAAACCTCACTCTCAAATTACATTTTGAGAGGCTGGGGATATAGCTCAGTGGCGTAAACACCTGCCCGGCAAAGTCCTGAGTTCAATCCCCAGTACTGCAAAAAAAAAAAAAAATTACATTTTGATTCATTTATACAGTTTTTAAAAGTGAAAACTAATCTATGCTGGGGGGAAAATCAGAAAAATCAGCAGTTCAAAGGGAGGTGAGGGTAAAAACACAAATTGACTGGGAAAGAGCATGAAGGATTTAAAGGGATAAACTTGATAAAGGATTGGCCTTTAAAGGTGTATGATTTGTCAAAATAAACAGCATGCAACACTTATGATCTGTGTACGTTACTGTATGTGAGCTTTACTTCAAATTAAGAAAGTCTTTAATAAATACTAAACTCTAGTTAACACTATAAATGCCACAATGCTTAGGAAGGAACTATACTTAAGTCTTTAATTTCAAAATTCAAAAATAAGGATTTACAGATGGATATGTAAAAAAAGAGTGAAACATTCATTGTTGAATCTAGGTGGTAAATATGATTGCTCTTTGTACAATTTTCAACATTTGTGTATGCTTAAAATCTTTCATAATGAAACACTGGAAAAAATTAGTAGTGAGTACAGGACAAGAACTAAGTTAAGAAAAGCCTAATTTATGCCACGTTTCAAAGTAACTGGGAGAACTTCTTGTGTACTTGAAGTTATTTCACTAGAGGTGAAAAAAAAAATAAAAACAAAGTTCAACTGTTGAAGTAAATGGTACAACTGAATATTAAACAGCTTCTTACTGATGTAAAAATTTTTACTTTGAGGTAGTTGATGTACTAGAATATTAGTTTCATCTCTAGTACTTTAGTACCCTAGTGCTAGAGTAGAATTTTTTTCTACTATTCTGCAATTTGAGAAGCCTGTATTTTATATGTAGTAAAGTCTGTAAGAGGGACTTAGTAAATCATGTGAAGGGACTGACCACTCATATAAAGCTAGTAAATCAGTACTATTATCTAATAATGTTTGGTTAGGATACATCTTAATGTTTTTATTCATTGACAGAACTGATTCCCTAAGAATTGACTGAATTTAACTTCAATATTATTGGAACCCCTACTCTTCAGAAAAGGTCCAGATAGTGGCAAGAACCATTCAAGGAAAAAGTAGCTCAATAGCCAGGGATATCCTGGTTTCCAAGATCCCCTCTGACAATCATAAGAAAATAATTTAAAAGTATTGGTGATTATTAGGAAAATAATGATGGAAACTGTAAAACTTGAAATGGCTCATCTGATGTAGTTTCAATTACAAATGAGTACCACATATTCACCAAAAGTTTTACATATAAACTAGTGAATATTCTTGAGAATTACAGAATTTCATAAAATCCATTTCTAGGCTTTCTCCAATCCCCTAAATGTCTTAGCAGTGAATCTATGGGTCTTACGTGACAGCTTCCATAAAATCTTGTAGTTCTTTTCAAAGTTAAAAACATTTTTAAAAACCGCTTCATAAGTATCTCTTCTACAGATGGCCAGTTACCAAGGTGAGTGGCTCTTTTCTCAAAGTGAAAGTCGCCACATCTCTGAAAAGTATTACAGGGAAAAATTGCCTTTGATAATTGAGTTAGGAGCCAAGTATTCTAAACCAAGTTGCTGCTACTGAAATTTAATATTGTGTAGAATAAAGAGAAGAGAGGAGGCCTTCTTTTGGTGTATTACTTATCTTACAGGTTTCTTGTAAAAGAGACTAAATTTGTCTTAGGCTTCGAAAAGTTTAAATTCATTTGTGGCCACCCTCCCAAATTTTGTTATGTATGAAGATTTATACCAGAATCAAGTTTTGAATGTCCGATGTTCACATTTTTTAAAAATCTGTGTACTTCCAAAGTGAATTAAAGATTATACTTTGATTACAGGCTCCAAGAAAATGAAAAAGGTTTTAAATTCACAAGTCTTGAATTTCAACAGTGAAAGACTCAATATTTTCATCTGTTCTTAAGACAAAAAGCCTAGAACTGGTTTTGGGGATACACAGAGTATAAAAATGAAGTCTAACTCTTTTTTCTTGCTATAGAAATTATCCATCTTTCTACCTTTAGTATAATGAAACTGTATCAACAAGGGGAGAGGTAATAAGTCCCAAACAAATCATAGTGCCTTTATATCTCCTTCTGCCAATTCCAAATGGATGAAATTTGGTTATCAGCAGAAGACAGTATATCTTTATCATATGAGACAAATGGAGGCAATATGTAAAATGAAGTAACCTGCTACTATTTTTGTTACTGACTGATTAAAATGTTCTCTTTTGACTTTATTAATTGCTAGAAATGCTACATCTGGTAGTGGTCCCCCAAAACCAGTAAAGACGCAGTAGTGGAGCTTAATCCAGCTCCACCCTACTCCACCCAAAACAACAGGAGAGCACAGATTTACTCCTACTAGAGAAGCAAGCAAAGGGGCTTGAACTTGCATAATTGAAATAAACCATAAATCCTATAGATTCACTTGGTAACAGTTCAACTTAGTATACACATCTCAGATTTGAAAGATCATAATAATCTAGTTAAATTGTATCAATTGGTAATTAAATTTAAGGAAGGCAGCAACCTATACGTTTGAAATAAAAACTGGAAACTCAAGGCAAAAGTATTTGCCTCAAAACTAGCCAGAGTCCAGACCCATATTCCCAAGAAAGAATAAAAACCTTCTAAAACACCCCCTCAGATGCTAGGGGACCACTGACAGTTTAAGATAGAGGAAATAATTTGCTGTAAATTAAATATACTTCAAAAGTGTTAGCACATTAAAAAATCTTGGAGAAGGATTGCTTCATGTTATAAGCTTGACTATAGGCTGCTGAAATTAAACCAAGAGGTTTGGATTTGGAAACAGGTAAAACATTAATGGAGTTAGGGTGCTGTAAAGATCAGTATGCTGCCATCCATCTTTCTTTACTAAAGTTGTCAATTATCAGATTGCAGAGCAACACTTTAAAAACCAGAAGCCCCAACCAGTGCTGTGCCTTATTATGAAGTAGCACTCTTTAAATAGTATACCGGTTTTAATCAATAACCTTGAGAATAGGACACTGAAGAGTAGATTCTTTGCAATGGATTCCACCATCTCAGGATAATACTGTTGAAACTCATGGCCCAGTGTCTCAAATAGTTTTTTTGCCTGGAGTGTGGCTGCAGGGGTGAAAGTACAGACTGACTCATAGGTATATACTGTGGTACCTCAGTTCACGAACTTAATTTGTTCTATGATTTTAGGAAAGATAGCTGCATTTGTGTTTGTGAAAAATGGCCACCACGGTCATGTTTGTCACCCAGTACATTTTGTAAACAAAGCATTCGTGAACCGAGGTACCACTGTAAAACACTTTAAGAAGATTATAGTCATAAATAGGTTTTGTGGCAACCAAAAAACATTAAAAATGTCAGGTGAGATATGACAAAATATTCTGGACAAATTATTCCTCAGAGGATAAATGATTAATACAGATCTTCTGGTCTTTGGATAGCTAAAAGGGAGAAGGCAAAAAGGGCTGATGAAATGCATCTTACAGAAATTTAGAGACAAGCCAGGCCTTGAGATGTAAGTCTAAAAACAAAAATCTGTGAGATATGACAACTATTGTGAATACAGGAAAATGAGAAAGTCTACATTGAAATTTCCATATGCAGGGGTCACATATTTATTTTGTGGTTTATGCTTTTGGGTGTTTTGAGACAGGATCTCACTATGGTGTTCAGACTGGACTTGACCTCACTATGTAGTTCAGACTGGCCTCGAACTTACAGCGATTGTCCTGCTTTAGCCCCCCAAGTGCTGAGGCACACACCACCATGCACAGCTAAAAGTAACTTTAAAAGGAACACTGTCAGGAGAAAAGAGCTAGATATGGTAGTATGTATCTGACCTAAGAGTAAATAACATTTCAAGTGGCCCTACGACTACCACCACCTCCACCCTGCTGAAGCTATATCAAATGTCTGGTATACTCTCTGCTGCCATGAAAAAGCAAAAAAATAAAATCACACTCATTTTGGTGATTTTAAATGCTAGTTTTTATTTACTGTTAACTGTGCAAAGGATACCAATTCAATACTGTGCAACAGAAGTTACATAAATCCAGTATTAAACAATAGAATGTGGGATAAATCTAAGAGCACCATATGACTTCAAAACTGCTTAATATTACAGAACACAAATCAGGTCATACAACTGTTAAGAAACTTGAAGAACTCTTATTTAACATGAAGTTATCCAGAAGCAAAGGCTCTTGATTATGGTGTTTTACTTTCTAGAGAAATGGAGGTTACAATTTTTAACAGTTTAGTATGTTGTATGATTTCTGAGCCAGGGAAGTACTTTGATTTATACCAATTGGCACTATCACCTAATACAAAGATGACAAGCTGGTTGACAGGTGAACAACTGAATACAATCAAGTATGCTCAGTATGGGGCTAGTTGTACATCCATCTTAATGTCCTCATTCACAGCCCAAAGCAGTATTCCTTTAGAGGAATATTTTAAATGAAAAGATAAGACAATCTTAGAGGCACATACAATAGTAATGACTCTTGCCACTTAAATCGCTTAAACATCAACATAAAAAAACTTTAAAAACCAAAACAGCAAGAAAATGGCAGTGCAAGAATACTCCATATTGCTGAATCTTACATATTCTGAGGTACATAAGGAGAAGATGAAGGAGGAGAAGTAATATAACCAACTTGCCCAGGATTTACAGCACCAGGAATTTGAGAAGAACCACCATATGCTGTGCTAACTGGGTAAGAGGGTGCAACACAGGAATAATCTGGCACAACAGGAAGGCATGAATCAAAACCTGGCAACGGTGGCTGTCCATAGGGATCTGACATTACTGGATAATAGACTGGTCCATGAGGGATAGATGCAGAGCCAGCATTTGGAAAAGTACCTGAAACAAAACATGTATACAGTACACTTTATACATAAAAATTCACTGCAAGAGAACCCCACCCAACATAAATGGATGTTCATACAAGTGAAAATTACCTTTAACTTGAGAAACATCAAAGCAACTATAGCAAAGCATTTTATATAGTGTCTAAAACAGGCTATCAAAAGATTCCATGGAAAGTTGTAGATTAAAAAAAATACACATTTGTACTACTTGAGCACTGAAAAAAAAGAACATCCTAAAAGTATCTTCTCATAAATATCATTGAGATACTAGCATCATTTTAATTTTACACCACTTTTATCATGACAAGTCTGTTCTAATTTTGCTACAGTGAATATACATATTAGATAAAATGCAACTTTTTGTTATTTGGGCTAATTTAGTTTTGTTCATTCTGTGAAATTAAGACTGCCACTGCTTCATGGTTTATTACTATATAAAAATAGCTATATAAAAGGTACGTTGTACAAAAATGCAATTAATGTTGACATTTTATTACCATAAGCCACATCATAGCAGCACACTAGGGATAAATAAGATTTTCTAGTGCTAATAATATTTCAAAACTATTAATGTGCTTTCAAAAAGGAAAGGAAGAGAAAAAAAATCAACATTCCCAGTGTGTATAAGATCCAGTACACATACACATAAGGTATCAAATAATTCTTGTAACAACTCTCACAAGTCATTTTACAGAAAATCCTGCAAAAGGTTAAGTAACTTAGCCAAGATTTCAATTACTGAGGAGTGCTGCCATGTGAAACAAACTTGGTTAATTCACATAATGTTTTCCACTTCTTGATTCAAGCAGTCCAAAAATCCTATTCTAATTCCCGCAAAATGTTTATTATACTTTGAACTTATAGAACAACCATTTTTATGGTCTAACACAGTGGCTCTCAAACATTTTGATCTCAGGATCAATTTATACTTTTAAAAATTGAGAATTCCAAAGTTTCTATGTGGGTAACAGATGAAAGTATTTCCTGTACTAAGAATTTAAGTGAGAAAGTTTAACGTATTTACTAATTTATAGAAAAATAAGTCAATTTCATGTTAACAAAAATGAAATTTTTATTAAAAAATTATTCTCCAAAATAAAACTGTGAGGAAGAATGTCACTATTCTAGTGAAAATTTCTACTGTAATACAAATGAAGCAGATTCTCATATGAATTCTGTACTTTATTATATGTTTAAGTATATGAAGAACTCTGCACACAGATGTGTAGCTAGGAAAAAGAAGTCTTTTAAAAACAAGGCATTTCAGGTAATTTTAGATATTCTTTGATGCTGTACCTTAAATACAGAAATGGTAGTTTCTCAAAGTAGCAACACACACTTTTCATATTCTGTTGTATTAAAATCTGTTGTTTTATCTTTCACTTTGGCTAGCTCTTTTGTACAATCAGGCACAAGTAACATCTTGCATTTTTAACTGGGAAACTACTGCTTCACTGAGTTACATAGATCTTCCAGATGTCAATACATCTCATTACACAATTTGAGAAACTACATTCACTAACAGCTCCAGTTATATTAGAAAGGTTTTACTTACTGGAAAGCTTTCAAGCACATGACGGCAGATCCAAGTTTCCCAAAATTCTAGTTTTTTTATCTGAAAATTGGAATTTCCTTTGACAACAAAAACCACCATATGTTTTCCTTTAAGTGACAGGTTTACTTTGTTTATTTGAAAAAATGTCAACCAGATCAACAGAGTCTGAACTGTTTATCTATCATTCTTTTAAGTAAAACAATGTGATTCATGAAAAATGTTAGCTAGCTGAAAGCTAATAAACCAATACTGCAAGTCCTTTTCCTTAATCATTATACTTCATTCAGTATACAGGTATTTTATGAATAGTTCCCATTTTGTGACAAAGAATATTAAATATAATTAAGGATAGAGACTTAGTAAAAATAAGAACATCTGTGATGAAACACAGAAATTAAATTGGCGTTTCTGTTCCAACTCCATGTTTGTGAGAAAGACTCATCATTAGCAGAATTTGGCAGGAATATCTTGATAGGTACTTAGGTGCCTGAAGTTTTTGACTGCCACTGACCTTCTTTTTGGAACCGGGAATCAAACTCGGGGCCTCAGGCTTACCAGGCAGGCACTGTGCCACTGAGCTATATCCCTGGCCCCTGCCACTGACTTTCATACTCTAAATACAAATGTAACACAGAGTGAAAGGGAAAAACAACCTTAGTATTACTGTGAATACTTCTGGCCTCATGAATCTCCTAAAAGGCTGTCAGGTACCCCAAAGGGTCCACATATCATGTGTTCAGAACAGCTGGTGTAAATATAGGGATCTAATGAAACATTTTAAGACCATAATTAACTTCTACACAATAAAATCCAATTTTTCCTCTTGCTGGCAATCTCATTACATACTCACCATTTGCTGATGCATCTGTCTGTGTGCCATCTGCTCTCGCTACCTCACTGTAGAAGTGAGGAACAGTTTGGTCTATTACAGGAGGTGGCTCGGTATAGATTGGGTAATTCTCTGTATGAGGCTGCTGCATCTGTGGCACATAGACCATAGATTGCCAACAGTTCTGGTGGTAGCACTGGAGCAAGAAATGGCAAAAGCCACCAAAAAAAAAAAAAAACACCAAAACTTTACTGTTCTTTATTCTTAAAGTGGTATAGTTCCTTAAATATATTAGACCACAATTTTCAGGTGTGGTAAGATCTGCCATTTAGAAAGCATGTTGTCTGTTAATAGTTTACTGTCTTTGGTAGCATCTATACTCTTATTTGGACCTACTAATTCCTTTAGGAAAGTGTACTAAGGAAATCAAAGATATACACAGAAACCTGAATACAAAGATATCTTTGTAACATTGTTTTTAAAACAAAAACCACTGAACAGCCTAAGTATTCAACAACAGGGAAATGGGTGAATGAATTATTATATATTCATAATGCAATACTAATACTATATAGGCAAAAAATTGTACTGTCAAATATTTAAAGAAAAACATTAAATGAATATAAAATTATATAGCATAACCTATATTTTATAAACTAAAAACTAAGTAAATATATCAAAATACAGTGGTGATTTGGTTTTCTTCCTGTTTCTTGAGTGTATTAAAATGAATACTTTTAATATGAAAGTATTAAAAATAGCTCTTCTACATTTCCTGGTATTCCCATGTCAACATTAGAAAAAAATTAGGATGGGGTCACACCATGTTGCCAAGCTGTTCTCAAATTCTAGGCTCAAGTGACACTCTTGCTTCAGCCTTCCAAGTAGCTGAGCCTACATGTATGTGCCACTGCTCTCAACTAGTTTTTTCTTTTCTCTTTTCTAACTGCAGGATTGAACCCACCAGCACTTTACCACTGAGCTACATCCTAGTGCTTTCAATTTTTAAAATCTTGAGACAAAACGTACATTACCCAGGCTGGCCTCGGATGTGTGACTCTTACCTCAGCTTCCAGAGTAGCCAGGATTACAGGTGTGTGTTACCAGGCATGGATAAGAGAATTTTTTTTAAAGTAGCACTGAGGATGAAACACAGGGGTTCTCTTCCATTGAGCTATATCCCTAGCACTTTTTAAAAACTTCATTTTAAGAAAGTGTCTCATTAAATTGCCTAAGCTAGCCTTTAACTTGAAATACTGCTTCAGCCTCCCGAGTAACTGGGAATATGAGCATATGCCACTGCACCTGGTTTAGAAAAATAAGTTTAAACACCAGACTTCTAGAACAAGCCACCAAGTTTCCACATATGACTACAATAAACTAACACAACCAAAGGAGAAAGCAATTTAAAAAAAGTAGTCTCAAAAGAACACAAACCTACTCTACTACTCTCAATTTAGAGATATAAACTACTTGGGGAAGACAGTTTTCTGGTAATATGTCTAAGTTTTAGGTAAATTAGTGTCTGGAGATATGAACTATCTGCATTATCTAGGAAACTGTATAGTTCATTACCATCATCTGCCAAATCTTAAGATATATCACCTTTTTTTAGTGCACATGCCATCTTGCTGTACCAGAAAATGTTTGAGAGGAAAACTGATCCCTAAATAATAAAAAGAGCTTTCACGTCAAACCAGAAACACTTTTCAATGATATCAAGATACTTGTTAGCACCCACTTGTACATCAGAGGAGAGATGAAAATCAGTGTCTGGCAAATATCTATGAATATATAAATGGCTTAAACATACAACTATTTAAGTATCTTTGAATTAGTCTGATTACTTTTCATATCAAATGCAAAAATAACCATAAAGGTATTTTAAATAAATAGGGTAAGTTATCCATTCATTCTGAGTATGTAACAGTGAAGGACAGGTACAGAATGTTCAAATATGAGGGATAACCTACTATATGCTAAAGACGTGCTGCTTAAGTTCAGCCCCTCACTTTCCTCAATTCAACTATTTTATAATAAGAAAAACTGAACAACTGAGAGGCTAAAGTATTAAACTGACCTAGCTCATCTTCAGAGATCTCTTAGAAATAAAATTTAGACCCCTCATAGTATTCTTAATGTTCAAGAAGTCAGGAATGGTGGTGCATACCACCAATCTCAGCACTCTGAGGATGAGGCAGGAGGACTGCAAGTTTGGACCCAGCCTATGCAACTTAGTCACTTAATGAGACCCTATCTCAAAACATTAAAAAGGGCTGGGTTTGTAGTTCAGTGTGAAGGCACTGGGCTCAGTCCCCAGTGTAGGAGAAATAAACACATAAATTTCAAGAGTCTTATTTTTCAAAAACAGTGTATATTTTCAATATAGTATAAATATCAAAGCAGTTTTAACATTCTTACCTGCAATCCCAGATTGAAATAGTACTGTAAAACTTTTGGATCTAAAATGAAAAAAGTTAATTCAGTGACAGACTAATAAAGGCAATCACAACTGTCATTTAGAAGCTTTCACTTTGAGCATTCTCAAAGTAGATATAAATACTCTCTTCCCACATTGACAGAATCCTCAGTTTTACCTTGTACTAAATAAGCATTCATCTATCATTACATAAGATCATTTTCTGATACACAGTTTAACCACCAAATACAAATTGTATTTATGGTCCTAGTATTAGGTAGATGCTATAAGATTATAATGCCACTCTGAATATTTAGGAAGAATCTGTAAAGGCACATCCTTGCTTATCCCAAGATTTTCCTTTAGTATAACTCTAGAATATAAGTATCCTTTTAGGTTTCAGTTACTAGCACTTATCTACAGTACAAATTAATGCTCTATCAATGACAGGATTAGTGATGCCTGCTGAGACAGCTAGTACAATATGAAAGAATTCATTTTTATTTGTCAGGACTAGTACACCACCACTAGAACTCTGAAGAGAAGGGACAACTAGCAAGGAAACTGAAAATGAAATATATCGTAAGTTGATAAAATCTCTCCAGACATTACAGGACTTAATTAAATATATTTCATAAATGAAACCTGGTATGGTGGCAAACACCTACAATCCCAGCACTCCAAGAGGCTGAGGATTGTAAGTTCAAGCCCAGCACAAGCGACTTAGTAAATTAGTTAAGCCCTCTCTCAAATAAAAAATTAAAAGGAAATGAAAAATACAAAAAGGCTGGTGAGGGCAGCTTAGTAAGAAGATCCTGGGTTTAACCTCCAGTACTACAAGGAATGAATGAATGATATATGGGAGAAGAAGGAATGTTCCTAGCATCCTTAGGATGTATGTGGTGGGGGGGGGCAACTGATACCAGGACCTCTGATGTGCTAAATATACACTCTACCACTGAGCTATACACTCAGCATTGTTCTTAGCATTCTATTTCTAAATATATTTTTATTGACTAACGTGGGATCCACAAACATTCTTATTGATTAGCAATATAACCTGAATTCTCAGAAAATTCCATTTCTTAAAAGTTGTAATCTCCCCATACAAATATATTTACTACCATTTTAAAAGAATTAGCTTGGCCAGATGTGATGGTATACATCTGTATACCCCAGTACTCTGGGAGGCTAAAGCAGAAGGACTGAAGCTTAAACCTAGCCTGGGCAACTTAGCAACTCAGTGAGACTGTTTCAAAAAAAAAAAAAAAGGAAAAAAGGCTAGGAATATAACTCTGTGGGACA
The DNA here is from genome assembly GCA_004027595.1 of Dinomys branickii. Lineage (NCBI taxonomy): Eukaryota > Metazoa > Chordata > Mammalia > Rodentia > Dinomyidae > Dinomys > Dinomys branickii. The sequence continues at coordinate 63,315 of PVLD010007836.1, forward strand.
GCCCTGGGTTCACTTCCCAGCACCAGATCCTTCCCCATCAGCTTATACTTTGACTATTATGTGGGAATAGAGTGTAAAGCCTAATGCTCAAGCTAAAACATATAAATATACAAGAGCAGGGAGTCAGTACATTCATAGTGGCATCAGATTGTACTCCTTGGTATGTATGTATGTATGTATGCATATATGTATGTGTAAAAATAAAAATTCAGCTTTTAAATGTTAGGACATGCTACAACATAGATTTACAATACATTGAAAATTGCTAACTGAAGGAAGTCAGGCGTAAAAGACTACATATTGTTATGATTACATTTAGGTAAGATGTTTAGAATAGGCAAATTTATAAAATACAGAGTAGTGGCTGCTAAGGCTGGAAGGCATGAACAGGAACTACTGATGGGCACAGGTCACCTGTAGAGGGAGGTTAAAAGAAGTTACAAGAATGAATGGAGACAATTTGGGTAAACTCATACCACAAAAAAAGTAGGAGTAGAAAATCAGGTGTACAGAGTTCACATAAAACAGAAGGCTGGGATGGAACAGAGGCACAAATTCATAAATGTCATACTTAATCTGCTGTGCTCTACAGTAATTTAAAAATCATTGAATTGAAGAGTTATGAGCTAGGAAGAGATACAAAGTGGTACAGCCTCCCGAGCAGAAAGAACAATTGAGAAGCTACTCTGACTATTCAGGGATGAGTTGGGTAAAGGCATGATCTATGAAGGAGACACTGGATATTTTTTAAAAACCCTCTAGAAAACTCTTTCAGTGTGGCACTGGGGCTCACCCAGAGATTCTGCACTGAGCTACACCCCCAGCTCTTTTTAAACTTTTCAGACAGGGTCTCACTAAGTCCCTCAGGCTAAGCTTAAACTGGTGAACCTCCTTCCTCAGAACTGAGTCTGGGATTACTTCCATGTGCTAACATGCCTGGCTAAAGATAAATTTTTAATAAATCAGCCCAGTTCAATACACGCAAAGCAATGTTTTTATATACCAGGACAAAACTGGAAAATTAAAGTTCATGTTCTATTTACTACAGCATTGGGGTATTGACCCCAAATACACAGGAATATGTTTAACAAAAGATGTAGACCACTTTACCAAAAATAAAATGGTAAGAGACAAAATAAGGCCTAAATAGACCAGTATGATACTACTATGTTCATGGATTCAAAAAGATAATATCATTAAAATGGCAATTCTCTAGAAATTGGGCTATAAATTCAATGTAACCTCAAATTCCCAGGTTTTCTTGGGGTAGGGGGGAAAAATCTGATAATCAAATGGGAATGTAAATTACAGAACACTTAACATAATCACCCAGAAAGAAAACAATGTTGGCTAACTTACAGGATGTACGTTAAACCACCTGACTTTGAAACTTATAAAAAGTATGACACCAGTATAAGGTTTGAAAAAAAAATCAACTCTACAGATAACAGCTCAAAAATTGAGTAGCTCATTTAACTTTTGACCAAAATACTAAAGTTATCCAATGAGAAAAAGAAAATATTTCTTGCAAAAGGTATTTCTGAAATATTGGATATCCCTAAGAGGAAAAATAGAACAATTTCACCTTGGGAGGCTAAGGCAGAAGGACTGAAGCTTAAACCTAGCCTGGGCAACTTAGCAACTCAGTGAGACTGTTTCAAAAAAAAGCTAGGAATATAGCTCTGTGGGACAGCCCTGGGTTCATTTCCCAGAACCAGATCCTATAATTTGGAGTAGGCAAAAGTTTCTTAGATCATGAAAGCAATAAACAAAAAATCAGATTTCATTCCAATTAAAATCCTCTGCTTATCAAAAAACACCATAAAGAAAACATGACACATACCAGCAGAATATATGCATATCCTGAAAATCCACATCCTGAAAAAAAACTAGTACTCAAGAGTATGTAAAGAAATTCTACAACCCAAGTAACTCAATAAAAAAGCCAAATGTTAACGTTCTATAAAAATATGCAAATAGCCAATAAACATAATAAACAAACTCAAGCAACTAGTCATCCATACACAAAAAAATTGAATCTACACATACACTTTATACCCTTCACAAAAATTCATTCAAAATGTATCATGTATCTAAACACATAATCCAGAGCTATACAACTCTTAAAAGATAATATACAAGGAAAATCTAAATGACTTTGATTTGGAGAAAAATTTTACCTTTTACTTTTATTTTTATTTTTGAAGTATTGCAGATTGAAACCAAAGCTGTCACATTGAGCTATATCCCCAACCCTTTTTAAATTTTGGACACTGCAATTTTCTTCTCTGGTGTGAAAAACCAAAAGGATAAAAAAGGACCAAAATGGATGATATATGGTAAGTAGGAAAAAAATGTGCAAATGGGAAGGGCAGAAAGAAAGGAAGGGAAAAGGAAATAACAATAGAAGGAAAAAAATACAAACAAAATTTTTGTAAATAAGGAGGGGAAGGTTTGAAGACAGGGAAGGAGAATTGCAGGGGTGAGAAGAATCAAGATGCACAGGGCCAGAGATATTGCTCAGCGGCACAGTGCCTGCCCAAGGTCAACTCCTGGTACCAAAAAAAAGGATATATTATGTACAGGTACAAACTCCCTGTGATTAATGTGATCACTGTATCAAAAATATACCAATAAAATTAATTTAAAAATTTTTGAGACAAAGTCTCATTAAGACATTAAGTTGCACAGTGTGAGCTCAAATTTATGATTCTCCTGCTTCATCTTCTCAAGAGTATTGGGATTATAGGCATGACCTACCAACTGCATGAAACTTTAGGGATGACTTTTTAGACGCAACACCATTGGCATGATCTATGAAGGAAGTAAGTACACTCCATTAAAGTTAAAAACATCTGTTTTGTGAAAGACGCATCAGAACAATGAAAGACAAACTATAGACTGGGAGTGAATACGTGTCCAAGATACATATTTGATAAGCTGTTATCCAAAATACATAAAATTCTCAAAACTCAGTAAGAAATCAATCTGATTTACATATAAGCCGAAGACATTTAACAGATCCCACACCCAAAAGATATACAGATGGAAAATATACATATGAAAAGATGCTACACAATATATGTCTTAAGGGAAATGTAGATTAAAACAGTGAGATACCATTACACTCAGAATGCCAAAATCCACAACACTGGTAACATCAAACTGAGGGCATATATGTGGAGTAACATTAATTCTCATTCACTGATCTTGGGAATGCAAAATGGTATACTTTCTTTGGAAGACAATTTGACAGTTTCTTACAAAATTAAACATACTCTTACCATTTGACTCAGCAATCAAATATTTTATATTTACTCAAAAAGTTAAACATGTATTTCTATATGAAAACTTGCACTCGGAATAGCTTTACCATTATCCAAAGTTGCAAATGACGAAGATATCCTTCAGGAGATGAATGGGTATATAAACTGGTACATCTACACAGTGGATTATCATTCAGTATTCAAAAGAACTAAACTCACAGTGCCTTCCCGGCAAGGATGAGGCCTGAGTTCGATTCCCAGTACCCACAAAAAACAAAACAAAAGGTAAGAACTAAGCTCACAACCCATAAAACACATAGAGTAACCTTCAATGCATATCACTAAGTGAAAGAAACTACCTAAAAAGGCTACAGTCCATAAGATCACAAGTGTATGGCATGCTAGAGAAAGTCCAAACTATGGGAAGAGTGACAAGATGCCAGTGTGGAGTTAGTATGAATATTTGGAACACAGAAGACTTTTTAGGACAGTGAACATACTATATAATACTATAATGGAGGACAAATATCATTATGTATTTGTCCAAACCCATGAAATGTACAACAGAAGTGTGAACTCTAAATTACAGTCTTTGAGTAATGATGTGTCACAACCCAAGTTCATGAATTTTAACAAATATAGCACTCTGCAAGGGGATGTTGATAATACATGAGGCTATATATATATATATATCATGGTAGGTGGAATAGGGAAATTCTCTGCACATTCCTTCAATTTTTCTGTGAATAGACAGATGCTCTTTAAAATAAGAGTCTTATTTTTAAAGTGACTATCAATCATCAAATGGCTAAAAAGGGACAACACTAAATGTTAAGAAGATGAGAAACAACGGAAATTCTCATATAATGCTAATGTGGATCCAAAATGGTACAACTCTGGAAAAATAGCAGTTCCTTACAAAAATAAACATGTTATTTCTATGACTTGGCAATTCCACTGGCAGGTACTTGCTTATGGAAATTTAAAACATATTCACAAAGACTTTTCTGGGCGGCAGTTTTACTCAGAGCAGCTCCAAACTGGAAACAGCCCAGATATCTATCAATAGGAGTATGAATAACCTGTGGCATATTCATAAAATACTAATCAGAAATGAAAGCAGATAGACTAATGATACAACATGAATGCATTTTAAAAATACTATGCAGTGCCTGAGGAGCCTTCATACTGTACAATAGGTAAAACTAATCTACAGCAGACTTTTAAATCTGAACATGGCTTTTCCTGGGTTGAAATGCGGATGGGTCACCTGGAAAGGGGTTTAGAGAAACTTGTGAAATAATGGTAATATTTTCTTATCTTGATAAAGATTTGGGCTATTACAGGTACATTCATATATTTGTTACAACTCAGCTAGTGTTCATCTAAGTTTTCTACATTTCATTATATGTGAATCCTACATCAAAAAAAAGAGAAAGTACCAAGCCCTAGTTAACATGTATAAAATTCTTAAATTTTATTTTGACTTTAATTGACACATAAAAATTGTTATGGTTTAGATCTAAAATGCTCCCCACAAAGTTTCATGTGTTCAGAGGTGGGGTATTTAGAAGGTGATTTGATCATGGGGGTGCTATACTCATCAGGGCATTCATCCACTGGTAAGCTCATGGGACTTGGTCTCAGGCAGTAAAAATCTTTAGCAAATAGCTAAAGATAAATAAACTTCTGAGACCAAGACTAGATCTGAGTGTCAACTACACAGATATAATAATGAAATTTTACAGTAGAGAGAAAGAGTAGGACGGAGTTGGAAAACATCCTGATGACTACCTTAGGGGCTGGAAAAAAACTCAGAATAGAGAAAACAGGTAGAAAAATCAAGAAAACATCATAGTCAAGAAAATATAAATAAGCTACAAAAACAACTCTCAACTAGAATTATCTTTTGAGCAATACTGCCAAACTGAACAAATAACTTCCAATGGACAATCACTCCTTAGAAATTAGAGCACAAGGCTCTTATTTAAAGCACATCAAAGCCCTTAAAAGACTGTCCAAGTCTTTAAAATTCAGGTGTTTTCAGCATGTGGAAAGCTAATTTTTCCAGCACCATTTAAGAGGCTTTCTTCTAGTGCAAGTATTTGGCCCCTTTGTCAAAGATCAGGTGGCTGAGTACATTTGAAGTTTGTACAGCAAATACTGTGAAATAAAAAGAAACTGTCCAAACGAAAAAGGAAACTAGGGAGGGGGGAAGGGGAAAGGAAAGAAGGGAAAGAATGAGAAAAGAAGGATAAAATGCACACAGCTTTGTAAATAGGGAGGGGAAGGGGGTTTGAAGGGAGGGGACAGGAATTGGGGAAACAAAGAAGAATCAACATATATCATGAACAAATACAAATTTCATATAATGAATGTGGTCATTATGTATACCTAAATTGTACCAATAAAACATGGAACGTCACTTAGCTCAATATCCTATGCAAAATAAAGATTTTCAGCAATCTGTGAGTCAAATCCCAAGGTTCACCAGTTAGTAAGAGATGAACTAAACTTAATCAAACTAAGAAAAAGTAAAATTCAGTTGTTATCTCAAATATAGAAGACTGCAAATGTTTTCTATGATTGTGGAAAGAATTTAAAAAATAGAATTTTGGCACTAATGCTTTTCAAGGAAGAGTTGAGAAAAGTAGACAATCTTCTGTTCAGACATGTAGTTACCAAAAGAAGAAAAAATACTAGCAGGAATCAACTTATCTATCCACTTCATTATATAAAAGATATCAACTTTCAGCTTTCTATTCCTCCTTCCCTTACCTAACACTATGCTCCAAAGTCAATTTCCATTTGGCTCCCCACCCACCTAGTGGCCAACCAAAGAAATATGTTCTAAAATTAATATAAAAACCTCAGAACTCAATAAACTTGACCAAGTCTCAATCTACTTACCTTGAGGCAGATCACTGCCATTCGGATCACAGGAATAAGGTGGAGGTTGTGGTGGAAAGTTTGAAGACTCTTCTACCTCAAAGGGAGGTGGAGGTGGAGGTGGAGGTGGAGGTGGAAGAGGTGCAAGTAGAGGTGCAGGTGCAGTTGGAAGTGGAGGTGCAGGTGCAGGTGCAGGTGCAGGTGCAGGTGCAGGTGGTGGTGGTGGTGGTGGTGGTGGTGGTGGTGGTGGTGGTGCAGGGGCAGAAGCTGCAGCAGCAGGAACAGCAGCAGAATAGTATTGATAAGATGGTGAAGCAATCACTAACAAAGAAACAAAACATAAAGTAGCAAAGCACAACTGCAACACCTTATAAGCAGTAGCTCATCTGCTCCTCTCAGGTACCCAATATGATCAAAGAGTCCAATTCTCATGGTCTGACTTAAAAACAAGAAGTTCACTTAACTCAATACCCAATGCAAATTAAAGATGTTTTCAGCAATCTCTGAGTCAAATCTCAAGGTGTGCAAGTTAGTAAGAGATGAACTGTATCACAATGATCACAAATTTTTGGCAGTCCTTGAAAGATTCTACTGGTACATTTGAGGAATACAAGGAATTCTAAATTACGGCAATTTCATTTCTAAGGAGATACAAAAATCTAAAACAAAGCAGGCTAGATATACTATTTTAGCCCCTTAACTTCCTATACTTGCTAACTATAATTTAAAAACAATACTCAGGAGTTTCAGTTTTTAATAAATGAAATTAAAATATAAACGTATAAATACTAAACTGAGCAAAAACACACATATACATGTCACTTAAATTTGTTGAACTTTTTGATGAACGATGAATGCTGCAACCCTTCAAGTTTAACTAAATCATTTTAGCCAATTTATAGAGATTTAAGTGTGAAATTTCATGCATATGTTATCTGTACAATCATTTTAACCCTAGTAAGTATAGAAAGTTCCATCTCTTAATTTAATAAAAGGTTAAATTTAGAGACTTTAACATACTGAGTTTAATACAGCAGCAGTTAACATTAGCTGAATTTATTATTTTGGTCATTTAACAAAAAGTAATACAGTGTTTTCATTCACTAACAAATACTAATAATATACTCATCTGGTTTTTGGTAGCACTAGGGATGGAAATCACATGTGTTCTACCACTGAGCTACATCTCCAGTGCCAACCCCCTTTGAAAAAAATGTCAAAAAGGGTCTTACTAAGTTGTCCAAGCTAGCTTCAAATTTGTGAGTCTTCTCCTCAGCCTACAAGAGGTAGATGGAATTACAGGCATACATCACCACACCTGGTTTTGTTTACACAGTTATAGGGTAATAATAATATGAGATCAGTGTCTTAGGGTGATCGAAAACTTGACCAATACTTTTTAGGACGTGATGAAACAATTTTATTTTGATTCAACCCAGGAAGCAACAAACTACATTCCCAGCCCTATTTGTTTTTGAGATACAATCTTGCTAAATTACCTAGGCTGGCCTCAAACGTGCTATGTTCCTATTTTACCCTCTTCAGTAGCTGGAACTATAAGCATGCACCACTACACCTGGGTGGAAGAATTTTTAGAATATCCTCAATGCTTTAAATCTATGAATTGAGTTGGGGATGTGGCTCAGTGGTAGAGCACTTGCTTCTAAATCTATGAATTTTTCTATAAAATTACTGTGAAAAAATCTCTAATTCCTTTAAAACTAGAACTCACTCAAACCACTTTTTAAAAAAGCAAATGAAATAAAGTTAATTAGCTGAAGGTAGCAGAATGTAATTATGACCACTAGGTAAAAACCAACTATTAGACATAAAAATAGCTAAATAAACTCTCAGGCCTGAGAGAATTAAAGGTAAAAGAAATTTGGATGTTAGTCTATCTAAGCATATATTCCTTATAAATGCATGCTATTATAATAAGCCAAGAGATGCAAGACTCCATAGGCTTAACAAATATAGGTCAAGATAGTAATCTAGAAAAATGTAAGTGAAATTTTCTAAAATATTAATAATTCTCTAAAATATCAATATGCATATTAAATAATGCATTTCCCTGCAATTTGCAGGGTTAGGAAGAATGAGAAAGAACTAATAAAGTGGTTGAATCCAACAACATAGAGCTACATATGAGGTTCATTGGAACAAAAAGTAAAATAAATGAAGGCAGTATACAATTTAAAAATAAAAATCTGGCATTTCAAAGGTAAGTTTCCAATGATTTCACATAACTGGGACATTTTTAAAAACAGATTCCTTGTCCAAATATACGGCTATTTACACAGTATTTTCTCAACCTTTCGATTTCCATTTTGTCTTAATTCTATAGATAACTCTGTGTTTAATGCTTACACGGGTCTTATGCTAATGTCTGTAGTTGTTTTTGGTAGGCTGAAACTCAAATATCATTCCCTAGTATACTGCTGTCCATTACAACTTTCTGTGACGGCACGAATAGGCTCTGTGTTGTCTAATACAGTAGCTACTAGCCACATGTGGCTTTGAGTACTTGGCATGAGCCTAACGTGACTGAAGAACTAAAGTTTGAAAGCTGGTAATTTAACTTTTCTTCTACAGCTCTTTTAACCAGGAATTTTAAAAGTCGAAGAACTTTTTCTTTATAATCCAGTAATATTACTAGAATATCCTTGAGCTAGCTGTGCTCGATCAGTAATCTCAAGTATGCTAGGTACTATTTCACTATGAACTTTTAAGGCTTTTAAAATTTCAAGTTTCCTAAACTATACCTTTTAGTTTGTTCTGTTTCATTTGGTTTTCTTCTTCAGGGACTTATATTAATATTTGATTTCCTTTGGCTCACTTCAGTGCATCACTTTTGAATCTAACGTTTTCAATTTTGGACTCCTTATGTTTTTAATCTGTTGTACATATTTTCTCAATCTTTTATTTTAGTCTTCATTATTGGATTGACTTCCTTTTCTCTTTCCTGAGTTGTGTCACCTCATGTGAGTTTTTAAAACTTCTCACTTATGTTATTCTTTAACATCTTTCCTGATTCTTATTTCTTGTTACTGGGCAGCTTGAACCACTCGTGGTACATGCATGACTGACCCATCAGGCAGATTGTATTACTAGTGATACAGACAGATCTAATCACTTTTATTGATCTTTTTACTAGTAAAATAAAAAGCTGCCCAATGGAACAGCCATGCATGTAATAATAAAATAAAAAGCACCCTAGTGGGACACTCATGCCAACTTGAACCACTGGTTGGCAGTAATGTGTTAATATTTGTAATTCTTTGCATTGTGTCTTTACCTCAATTTGAAATAGTATGTTACAGGTTTAGGTTTGTTGTGCTTGTGTTCAGCAGACACATTTCTACATCTTTTACCACTTGTAGGGGTATTATTATTTTCCTTTTTTCCCCTTAAAGGGTCTCTATATAGATAGCATCTGACCTCAATGTTTTCAACTTTGTTTACTTTTATGTCAAATAACTTTTCATGAACTTTCAAATGAGATGGGGTACAAGGTTATTTTTCTAACTTCATAGAGCTCTCTTATAACTTTTGTGGACTGTTCAAAAACATGAGTGCTTTACAATTGCTTAGCTCTCTTCTGTCCTAACTTCAATATGAGGCCTCCTCTTTCCCCCATTCTGATCAATTCTGCTCACTTCCAGCAGTCCCTCCCCAGTGAAAAATACTATCCTAACAGGCAGCCCTGGTAGGTCAGTTTTGAGTATTCGTAGGAGTTAACCTGCTCTAAGCCCTTTAATCCTTCTACCAAGTACCCCATTCATTCACTGCTGCTTCCAAATGGGTTGCCTCACTTTCCAGTGACATCTGATTAGCACTTTTAAATAGAGTTCTTCTATTCTTGGATCTGTAAGACAACATCCTAGGTGTTTCTACCGTCTTGCTCCCACATAAACTCTGATAGCATGCAAGTCTTATGAATAGCATTCTATCTCTATCTGCTTAAATTTGGGGATTTGTAAGGATACTATGTCATCTATTTTTTTAACAGGTATTGTCTATGGGTTTTGGTTTTGCAATTTTCATTTTTATTTGGGAACTCAGATTGAAAATCTATACTGTTGTTGCCATAACCTTCAGAGAATTCTGCTAAGAATTTTACATTATATTAACTTGTTAAAATTCCACAACTACTTTATATGAATTGGTACTATTACTCTCAAGCACATAGGTAAGTTAAATAACTTGCCCAAGATTACACAGGTAGCGAATTGTAAACCAAGAATTCTAAGCTGTGAGTGGTCATGTGTGTTTGTAATCCTAGCACTTGGAGGCTAAGGCAGAAGGATTCTAAGTTTTGAGCCCAGTCTGGGCAACTTGACAACTTAGCACGACCCTGTCTCAAAGTAAAAATAAAAATAAAAATAAAATAAAAAAGGACTAGGGACATAGTTCAGTGCAATGACCTCAGATTTAATCCCCAAAACAAACAAAATGAAAAAAAAAACTCACCCCATAACACCAAGATTCTGATCTAAATTCTACAGCCTACTATTCTTCATTATAACACTCATAAGACAAAGGATTCATTATATAGGAATGTATTTCACAGAAAGCTTTTCAGAAGTTCATTCTATAAAGAAACATCTCCATTATTCCTCATATTATAAAACTTACAAGCTTTAGAAACTATTACAAGTCCTCTAAATAATCAGGGGTAGCAAATGATAGACACAAAATCTTACCAGAGCCAAATTAATAAGAAAAAAGTTAAAATCCTGTCTCTCCAAATCTCATAGATTTTTTCAACAGAACAAGTCAAATAAACTTAATTCTGGAAATTAAAGGAATCCTATCTAATCACCAGAACAGTTGCATGTACATAATCATGAATAGAAAAAGAGGCTTCCCAAGTATGTGACCACTAGAAAAACCTACCTGGCCTGCCTTGTGTAGGAGGAGGTAAAAATAGAGGCTGTATAGCATTCTGTGCAGAAACTGATGAAGTATCACTAGCTTGATTAGCAGCTACACAGTTAGGTAGGACTGGAGCTGGAACATCACTGGCAGAGGAAGCTGTAATTACTGCAGAGTTTCCCATCATCTGTAAGTGTGAAGAAAGTTCAGAATTCTTTAAGTTTGGTTTCTCCAACAGCATTAGTTTCTGATCTGATCCTAAATGTCAGGAAATATTTCGTTTTGATAACTAAACACTGAAAGTCCATCTTTATGTAAACTCTGAATCAAATGGTTATTTGAGAAGACCTCAGATTACTCCGAGAGCTTTAAGTTATTAGTATTGTTGTTAGTATAATTCAAAAATGAAGTATTAAACTCTAATAAAAAGGCTCCCTCCAACCCTCTTTCATCTGCCTAGCTGTGCTCTCCCCAAGGAGGTAATCTATGAGTTTCCTGCACATTATTCCAAATATCTGTGATATTCATTTTTACATGTATATGTATTTCCCCATGTAAATACATTTTTGTAAAAATAGAAAAGGTGCTCTGCATCTTTTAACTTCATAAAACTCCAATTTCTTTCTGCTTAGGCCAAAGCTCATTAGAAGAATAGACTACCTTCCCACTGCATCCAGTATAGGTCTGTGCACAGAGATAATAAATGCAATTTATGATGACACTGTCCTTAGCCTCTATTTCCTTATCACCCACTATAGTGTGGCTGGTATCTATTCTGGTCCTCTGAAACTGCATCCAAAGTCACCTGTGGTCTACATGGCAATAAACAATAGTAGACCACTTAATCCTTATGTTGCCTGACCTTTTGGTACCACTAACACTTGACTGCTCCTTAAAACATCCTCTTTATGAAACAACCATATTATACTCTCCTTTTCTTCTCTCCTTGACTGCTTTTTTCTACCCATTTTTTAAAGTTTAGCTATCTACAAACTGTTCTACAGCTCTGTTCTAGATACTTTTTGCAATCTCTTCTCTTTACCAACACAATCTTGTGAAAAAGTTTCAGATACCTTTTAGCCTTGAGAGATAACAATATTAACTCACTCATGTAAGAAGTTGACAGCAGACTTAGTAGTCTAATGCCAGCACACTGAATAGTGTGAGAAATACAGGAGATCCTTAATTTTGTTGAATGAATTTATTAATCACTGTGCCAGGTGCCACAAGATACACTAATACTTAACATGGAAATATGAGAGTAAAGAAATGAGAAAATTCATTTTCCTCTTTTAGACTGTTTGTAAATCACTGCTTGGTTACCCTACAAGCAGTACCTTCTGTTGGCAGTTGTATGAGGTAATTGTGTCCCGCGAAGGCATAGAATGTGGTCTTCTATCCTGAAGAGACTTTAATGGATACAGAGTATAGGTGAATAAAGGGAAATCAAAAGCAAACCACATATCAGTAAACTACCTGCTTTGATTCAACATCTAAAAATAAAGTGATCTCTTTATATTATTCAAGTTTGGGAGTGACTAAGATAATGCTCCAAAAGGTATTAACTGTAGTATCTGATTTACGTAACTCCTTTGTTACCTGTCTACACAGATCCTTCTCACATCCAACTGTAGTCCCAGTAAAGACACTAAAATACAACTGAGGACTGAAATTTAAAGATTTATCAGTAGCCTTTTTTGCCTGAAATGCTTCAAACACAGTAGGGCCAATAATTTTGCTAGAAGAATGCCTTCTACCTGAAGATGTAGATAGGAACAACAGTGGGTCAACAGGTTGCTCAGATATATTCTATCTAAAAAGGATGTAACAGATGTAAGCAGGATCAAAATACCATTTCCCAATGGTTCAAGACCTTGTGTTTGTGTGAAGGTGATTTTAAAAGCTCAGACTTATACATGAGAGGTTGTTGTAGAAACAAAAACCGTAGCAGCAGGAATTAACTAGGGGTAGAAGTGGAGCCTATCATGAACCCTGAAAGCTATTTGAGGTGTGTATAAAGTAAATTCAGAACAAAAAGGGATATATAAGAAAAAAAATTATAGAGATAGAAGAAATAAAATCTTCACTCTTCCATTCCTCTAATGCTGAGATTTTTACTTGCCTTTTTATTTGGATGGCTATTTCAAGAGGTGGTATAAAAAGCATGTAAAATGAGAATAACAGTAGTGGGGTAGAGGAAAACACTGTTTCTCTAAGAGAGAAAAGGCAAGGGAAGGAGAAAGAAGGGAGAAAGAAATACATATACCAGTTTTTTTCTCCTAATGTATTGGCTTAACAGTAAAAACAAAAAATTAGCCGATTAAGTTGCTAGCTAAGGTTAGATAAGGTTAAGATAAACGATTAGAGAATAAGGGATAATTATTCAAGTTTTCCCACAAACATTTCAGTTTAAGTTAGGTGTGGTGGCACATGCCTATAATCCCAACTACCTGGGAGGCTGAGGCAGTAGAACAACAAGCTTGAGGCCAGCCCGAGCAACTTCATAAGAACTGTCTCAAAAAATAAAAAAGACCAAGCATGTAACTCTGACAAAGCACTCCTGGGTTCTGGTTCTCCCATGTACATGGTAGGAATGCCCTCCTCAGTTCCATCTGAAATGATTTATGGTCATGTCAATTGTTTAGACAATGAAATATGGGCCAAAATATTAATAGTCAATGTTCCTTTTCCTTTTCTTCACCTTGCTAAGGTAATTGTGAAAGTCTGTGTTTATCAGCCTAGCCTAAGGGACTATGATGAACAGAAGGCCCTCTATCAGCCTGTACCAGACATGTGTAATATTCGCAAGAACTTTTGGTGGGTTGTTAATGCAGTATAACCTATCTTAGAAGCACCGTGCTGTTGTAACAAAAATCTAACTGGGAAGAAGACTATGACACGGAAAGTGCTTTAGTAAATCAAAAGATACTGCTGTATTAAGTTTTGATTACTATCAGCAGAATACAGCAAGGTCTTTTCAGATAGATTTGTATAGGAAAGAATTAGTAGCTTGTACGCAGAAATGAAAGGGAATAGAGAATCCTTATCTACATGGACTTAAACAGGCAATTATTTCAACCTAAACAGTGCAAGATAAAGTTAGTGCTTTGAGGACAAAAAACAGAACTCAGCTTCACAGCATGAATCAAATAACTGTTTAAATTTCTGAGTGTCTTATGATGTCTCAAAGCAAGAATTCAACTAAGCAAATAACAACTAAGGAAATTTTACATAGTGAAATACTTATAATTGGACAAAATACCTCAGGAAAGTATGCAAAGGGTATGGCTCTTACAACAATGGCCAATAGACTCATGGCACTTTCAATCAAGTAGAAAGAACACAGGGATAAGAAAGCGAGGAATTATATCAAATCTAAGTAGTAAAATCTATAAAAAGAACTGTCAGCCTGGCTACTGCTATGTGAACCAAATAGAAATCAAGCACAGTATCTGAAAAAGTAAATCTCACAGCCAAAAAAATCATGAGCCAGAACTAAAACCGTTCATGTAAAAGAGACCAATCCTCAAGTCCCTCAATCTCTAAGAAGCAATATAAGAAATCCATTCAGTTACCAAAGGATTATTCTCTGATACCTACTTCAAATATGACCAAAAAGGGAGGGTAATAAGAGTAACCAAGAGCCCCAGTGAACAATAAGTCAGAGAACAGTCTCCATGTATAGCTTGGCGGCCCTCATCATATATGATCATAAAGATCTCAGAATTGCTACATACAGGGTATTATGACAGTGTTTCTCCCATATTACTCCTTTCTGAGTAGTAACTTTATGGCAATTTTTCATACCCTGCTCTACTAATGAAAATCTGAAGATGGGGGTGGAAAAAAATCTGTATTTTGGGTTTTATGCCTCAAGATCAAGAGAAGCCACATATAGGCCCCATATAAAGAGCTACACATATTACAAAGAGACTCTGGGTTTTGAGCTTGATTATTTTAAATGGGATTTTTAGGTTTCCTCTTTCATGGTGGAAAAGAAACCACTTTTCTGCCCATGGAAGTGATGTACTGTAGTTCTTACTGCCAACATTATTGCCTATCTTTTGTCTTTCAGATACAGAGAAGTCAGCATCTTCAGTGGGACCTGCTCTGGCTCAATGAGATGGGCAAGAAAGTGACAACTGACATCTCTGGTGAAAGCTGTAAGAGCCAGTGTATAATTTATTTTTATTTCTTGTCTTGGAAATAATAGAGATGGAGTCTCCATCAGCCAAAGTAACTGAGTGAGTCCTCCTGTAGATCACTCCACTGGATATGTAATATAACCAAAAAGCAAACTTTTGTTATAGTGAGTACAATTTATGATCCATTCTGGCAGGTATAAAAATTCTAATTATATTCTCTGAAAGATCATTAATGTCTGAATTTCCTCTTATTCCTCTGATGCCAACACATATTAGGAATATCTATCAAAATTTAGTTTCATAAAAGGGGTGTGATCTTAACTAGTTTCAATTTCATCTACAAAATGGGAATTACACTAATTACCTCATAGGACTGTTTTGATTTAAATACATTTATATGTACAGTGTTTAGAACAGAGCCCTAGTATTTAACAGGAGCTACTAGTGTTTACTATTATTAAATACCTACCAAGTTTGCTGTAGATGCAGTTGTGCTATATATACCTGAAGTTTCATAGTCTGGTTCTATAGGAAATAGCCAAAATAAAGTAAAAAAATGTAGAATTATTTTATAGCTTAAAATTCGATAAACAATGACAAATGTCAGATTACCTCTATATCCCACTAACCTGAGGGATAAAGATATTCTTCACGTTTCCCTAAAAAAAGACAAGACAGAAGTGTTTACATAGGTTACTTTAGCTCAGTACAGCCAACTGGCAAACACGATTTTTCTCAGGTTTTATGCATATATTTTAAAAACTAAAATGCATACATCCAAAAATAAAAATAAATTTTAAAAAATGAGTATTATCCTTCAAAGTAACTGGAATTTTCCTATTAGTCAGAACATATTAAAAGTCAAAGGTTAGTTATATACTTTACACAATTTCTTCTCAGAATGCTCTTAACCCAATTAAGAGTTCAGGCAGTGCTGAAAAACCCAGCAGTATCCAATTTTTCCAGGGGAATGGGTGGTACACGGTGACAACTAAGCACATAGGCTCTAGAGCTAGGATTAGCTAGATATGAAATATGGTTTGCTATATGACTTTGGGCAAATAAATTTTTCTGCCTCAATTTCTTCACTAGAAAGAGATGACAGTACCTAGACACAAAGACTTTAAAGAGGCTTTACAGAAGTGAAATTAGCCTAGGATAGTATTTGGCACACAGCAAACATTCAAATAGTGTAGTATAGTAATGACTATAACCTATAGTTTATTTAGGCAGACACTGAAGGGATATCTCAAGACTCATCTGTTGTTCAGCCTGTTACATGTAGTACTGTACATGTAAAGTCAATTTCTCCTCAAATGATAGCTCAGACTGAAGTGCTTTGATTAAAGACCACCATACCACTGAAATGCAGATAACGCCTATCTTCAGTTGGACAGTTTTTCATCAAATAAAACCTCACATTTCACTTATCAATCACAAAGGCATGAAACTCCTCTAGATAACAGTAGGATTAAAATTGAGAACAAAGATTTGGTTGTTTCAAATAAACCACTACAGCTAAGCAATATATCTGAAGCTATGTACAGGAGCTAAAAGGAAAAGACAAGGGGTATCTGAACAAAAGAATAGAGAGCAAGCACCCTTACGCATATGTATGTATGCATATGTATGCAAAGTTTTCCCAAGTCATTCTTGTACTACATTTTTTCTTCCCATTAAATTCCTAGAAAGATCTAATATATTTTTTCTGTATTAAGTAGCAGAACCAATATGACATGAAAACAGGACAATTTTTAATAAAGCCAAGTAATTCAGAATGCCTTATACCTCCTTAAACCAGTCCATGACCCAGAATTGTTTCAGTAGACATGTGTTAACAGTAAATGGTAAAATAAATACACCCAATAGTGAGAGGTAACAAAACTGTTTATTATTTACTTCTACTATTTTAAACCATCAGGTCTGTGGTGACTTGTTACAGCAGCAACAGGAGAAGAGTCCTTTGAGGACTCCTCTTGGTATCCTGGGGTCACACAGGATAAAGAAGCCACAAAGTCAAGAAGACTGACCTAGAGTATCTGGGTTCCCCAGAAAGGCCCATCCCTAATCCAGGGCAAGCCCTCAGCTGTGTGTGTGTGAGGGGGTGAATGGAGTGTTCCACTGTAGGACATCCACCTTCGAGGACTCTGAGCACTTTGTATTACATAAGACTGACCCATGCATCCCCACCTGGGAAGCTCTCCACTTGCTTGCTCAATTTAAAAATAGAGAACTTCATGGCACTGCCAAAAGAACAAATTCATGTGGTAAAAACTGGGATGCAACTCTGATATAAGGGGTAAGATCTGTCTGTGGGAAGGACAAGGTCCACAGGGAAAGCCCCTCCACACCCCTGAGAAGTTGCTGACCTCACTGCACCCCAGACAAACTCTTGAGCAAGAAAAGCTCAGGGAGACAGCACTGAGCGTACTGGGACACAGTAAACTCTGCATGCCCTTCTGCTGGGTCGAAGGATGAAGCACCAACAAAACCGCTAAGGGTATACAAATAAGTACAGTTTTAGACACAAACCCAAGTTCAAATTCCATCTCTGCCAGTCACAAAAAGACCACATACTGTATGACTCCATTTACATGAAATGTGCAGAAATAGGCAAATCCAGAGAGACACAAGAGATTGGTGACTGGTAAAAGGTGGGGATAGGAGGTGGAGGTAAATAATAGGTGCTATGAGATATGCAGTTTTTCTTCGGGATGATAAAAAATGCCTCATATTAAAGCTGATGATAGTTATGTAAATTTGAATATACTAAAAACCACTGGATTCTACATTTTAAATAGGTAAATTATGTATAAATTTTATCTTGAGAAGTTATTATAAAAATGGTATTTCTGCTATTCACCATGCATGTGACCTCAGCCATTTACAATTTACCTTTGACCTCAATTCTTCCCTTGCATAAAATAGTACATCTTTCAATATAAGACTACATTAAATTACTAGAATAGATGGTACATAGCATTCAATAAATAGTAATGTTTATAGATAAAGTAGACAATTTGTGGTGAAGAACATATAGCAGTCCTGTAAAATAAGAGCTAATCACATGAAAATCTAAAGCATACAAATCGGGAGGACAACTATGAATAGCACCCTACTAATAAGGAATAGATGTTTTCCATACTGATACTTTATCAAATCAAAATTCACTAGCAACCTATGTAGAGAGCTAAAAATAATTTTTAACAGCGTAGTGGTCTACTGAAACACAAGTCTGTTCTTTTGAGAAATACCAGGACATCTTCAAAAACCCAGCATCTGAGAAATGAGCTTAAAACTTTTTCAAAACAAAACAGAGATGCCTCCCCAAACCAAAACTTTGGTTTACTTCACAGCCCCAATGTGCTAATCCCATGAGAGTCATCTTCAAAATATTTAACACTAACTGACTCACCACTGTCACTCTGGCCATTTCCCTCTCTTGAATTTGAAGTCTTTCCTGAGCTATGTCCTCGCTTTGTAATACAGTATCTTGAAGTAGCAGGAACCATCATAGAGGGACTACCACGGTTCTGTACCAAAGACAGACATGTAAACATGCAGTTCTCCTTATCCGGAAAAAAAAAGAAAAGCTAGAGGAGTGTTTTTTTTTTTTTTTTTTTTTTTTGCGGTACTGGGGATCGAACTCAGGACCCTGCGCTTTGCTAGGCAAGCGCTTATTCCACTGAGCTATATCCCCAGCCTAGAGGAGTGTTTTGAAAATCAGTTAATGAAACTAGATCAGTGATGGCAAACCTTTTAGCGCTTTCAATGATACAAACAACCTGCTGTGGCATGTGTACCTTAGGTTCACCACCACTAGACTAACAGTATAAACTGCTGCTATAAGAGAAATCTAAATACTTTAAGTAAATATTTTAAACCGTACTTTAGAAAAACACAGAATGAATTAATGATAAAAGAAACAAAATACTAACACATATATGCAAGATGCCTATCTCTATCTCTTTCTCTGAGATCTACTTTAAGAAAGTCTCTTCTCCCATCTTTTAAAATGTCTAAGATGAAAGCTCATGTTTTGCAAGAAGGATTTCATTTAGCTGTTCAGAGCAAAACCTTAAAATTTATACATACTACCTTTACAAAAAAGAAAAAGGTAAACAGCTTTTTGGGTGAAGCTTTGACCCACTTACAGGTAAAGATGGATAAGCAGTCTCATTTCCTTCTTCAACTTCATAAAAAGTAACTGTTTCTTCCAAGCCACTGGGCATCTGTCCACTCTCAGGGGCAAAGCCATAATGATACTCCTTATTCATACAATGCATCTGGCGGTGGTGACTACGTCTGAAAGAACTTTGGAAAGTAAAAAGCAGAAATATGATAAAATATGGTTGTTTTCTATGAACAGTGTAAATATCTCAAATTGATATTTTAAAAAGTAGTCAGTTTTCTCATTGCTTGGGAGTGAAACTAGACTTAACCATTTTCCTGAGTTCCATACTTACCGAGATCTATAGGAGAAGTTGTCAAAACTCTGGCAGTACCTTTTACCTGGTTCAGGGTAAAAACCAATTTTAGGACTTGGCATGTGGTACCTATTTATAAAACGAGTTGCATCCCTGAGAATAAAGAGAAAAGAAAAAGAACACTTTATCCTGTTTAGATGATCTCTGTAGTTAAACAGAATCAGAAGTCTTTTCTGAAAATACCCAACTAGAGTTTTACTTTTCCCAAAAATGGTATTAATGCTCTCTATTTGTTATTAATGGATATAAGGTCATATATCACATGGACACTCATTTTCATGGCATTCTACCTTTGAGCATCTCTTCAACTCTTTCACAATCCTCTAACACTATGAGAATACAAATCTGCCAATGAATCCATTGATAAGAATGAAAGCATACATCATCACCTCTATGCTCTCTTTAGGCATACAGTATAAAAGATATCTAAACTCATAAAATATTTCTCAATTCTCCTATAATTCTGCCTAGGAATTATTTCTAATTCTAAGCAAAAACACACATTATCATCAAAGTCAGTTAAGTTTTACCTGTGTATCCCATATCCTCGGCCTTGTCTGTGAGACGCATGTTGAAGATGGAACTGCTCATTGTACATAACATTACCAGCTGTCTGTGAGTAGTGCACTGGAGGCTCATACTCATAATACATATTACGTTGAAATCTGTGTGGAGGAAGGGGGTCTCCTCTGCCGTAATCCATTGCCATATAAAACTCTTTGCCTTGAAATTTCTTAAACATCTTCCGCTGCCTCATGTCCATCTCTGACATAGCTTTCAGGCAAACAAGTAGCAAACAAGATTCATGATTAAAGCAAAAGGTCTAGTGTACTCACATTCCCTTAAATTCTCAAATGCTTTTCTTAGGAACCAAACGATCACAGGCAGGGAATTTCTGTATTTTTCAAGTTGTACTAGATCTTACATTTGCAAGGGAAAAACCAGCAGTTCATTTCTGTAATTAATAGATATTTCAGTACTCTAATATAGGCAGCTTTAGTCAACAGAACATTGAGTTATCTTGTCATGTACATTACTAACCTCCAAGAAATTATTTTTTATCTCTGGCTGAGATAAAAAGGTACCTATGAGGTACCTTCTACTTCTTTGAAAAGCATTTTCCCCTGAAGTTTTACTCTACAATCTCTATTGGCTTAAATTTACAAAAAGTCACCAAGAACTGTGGTTTTTCAATCAAGGACAATTTGATCACACCCACCAGGATACACTTGGTAATATCTGAAGTCATTTTTGGTTGTCAGAGCTAGGCAGTGGGTGCTACTGGCATGTAGTGGGTAAAAGCCAGGAATCATCCTACAAGGTACAGGAGAGTCCCTCACCAATTAACAAGGCATTAGCCATTATAAAATGCCAATAGTGTGAAGGGTAAGAAACCACACTATCCTGGAAGAAGACATACGACATACCTTTTTTAAGAAGTACAACATATTTAAGTAAGAGGGGACTACAAAAAGGGAAAAATAAAGTCTAGCATACAAACCCATTTCTGGGATATAGCCTCCAGACATTTTATGGTAACCTCTTGCTTTCCAAATAGGGATCGTACTCCAAGTAGGAATAGGTGTCGCTTGAGTAACTGCTTTTAAGTTAGCCAGTGGAACAACATGCCTTAAAGTTAAAAAGTACCATCATGAAGCCATTATAAAACAGACTCAAATGTCACTCAGTACATACCCCACCTTCTGCTTCATTTTGAAGTATATTTTATTGATATCTATCTATTGACACCAACTCTCTGTTTAGGATTTCTGTTGTTAGGCTGGAAAATGTAACAGCAGTTTGCACAGTTTCACAGCTGTTTGTAGTACCTGTCACATATCCAGAAAAAGACTGTGATAGGCTGTATTAGTTCAACACATTTGCTATCCTTCCTTAGAGGAGAATCATACTTCTACTCCACTGATATCAGGCTTGGCTATGTAAACAACATACTTTACTTGATAAAATACAAGATGCTTTAAGGCCAAGCAAGTGGCCTGTCATGTTCTATTTTTACTCCGGCCTATGACATAGAAGGATACATCAACACAAAATCTCTATTTCCCTGGGTCTTCTTTTATTGATTCAATGTAGATATGTTAAATAAATAAGAAATGAACTTCAGTGCTGAGAATTTTTGGTTATTAGAAAGCATAGCCTAATTTAATGGTTCTTAAGATGGATCAACAGCATTAGCAACACCTAGAAAACATTAGAAATTCAAATTCTTGGGCCCTACCCCAGAATGACTGAATCAGAAACTTTGGGGTTTGGACTCAATCTATGTCCTCAGAAGCTCTCCAGTAAAATCTGAAAAAGACTAGATTAGTTTATCTTGATACTGGCAACAAGCCACTCTTCCAATAGTTATGAAGTTTTACATCAAAATTCTGTCCTTAATTTAATCCTTCCAAAAGTTAGCTATTCACTAGCACTTGGAAAGTTTTATTCCTCTTACCTACATTAATATTTCACACTTCAGCAATGCTTTTATAATTCAAGGTAATAGGCCAGTACCAGACACAACTGATTCTCATTCTAGCATCCTAGTAATTCTCAATATTAGAAAAAGGCATCAGAAGGCAATGATTTTAGTAATTTAAGAAACTCTTATATTCTTACTTTTCTGCAAATTCTTCAATGAAAACTGTTACTGAATTGCTCTCAATTTGAACTTCTTGAATATGAGCATTATAGTATTTTCCATCTGATTCCAAGCGAACCTGAAGGGCAGGAAGACACAGTAATGTATCTAGTGTCAAGTATACTGACAGCCAGCTTCTGCCAAACAAAAATATCACTTTCCCCCAAATGGAATTAAATGTCTACTTTTTTAAAGTGACTGATATTAACACTACCAGTCTAGGTCAATGGAAGAGGCACATATAGTACTAGAAAAATCTTATAGCTAGTCATCACAAAAGCTTATAATTAAAACTTAACATTAAAACATTTTCTAGCATTCTATGATTATGTGTTCTTCAGCTCATTTTAATGAGACCTCTTGCCAGAACAACAGTCAGTCATGCAAATATATACCACTTGTGGTTCAAGATGGTGGGAACATGTTAAAGGTTTATCTTAAGAGACAGTACTTTAAGACCTAGTTTAACTGACTGAGTTATCATCTTGGAAAAACAAATTATTCTTTAAAGGAACTAACCTGACATTTGTCTCCTAAACAATACTGTTTTCCATCATACTCCAGGTAATTAGATTTTTGAAGTTCTATTAAAAGAAAAGGAAGATTGAGGCTTAATTGAATTGGCTCCTTTCCTATTTTATATTATTTAATTTTTCAATTTACTTTTACTACAGTGCTTTGGACAACACTACCCTTTAAAAGTTAAAATCTGGGGAGAAAGCACCAAAGGGCCAAGCCTTGCCAAAAAGAGTTTTGTACTTTAAAACACAAACAAGTGGAAACCAGGAGTTTGTAATCATAGTGTCAGTGAAACACAACAATATACAATAACACTATGCAGCTTCTTCCAAGGAACCTAGTTTTTTTTAACAACTTACTGTATTACACACAAGGTCTTAACCTCACTCTAACTACATCAAAGTTCACTAAGGTTCAAGGAGTTGAATATAAAACATTAACACTTCACAAAGGAGTTGTAATTCATGTCACACTGCCTGGCAGCTCTGAACCAACAGAGTGGTGATTATAAGCCATCCAAAAGGATATTCACACATGTACCCACTGGCAGTACAAAGTCCCTGATGGGACAGTCAGTCATGCGAGCATGTACCACCTGTGATTCAACATGGTGCCAACATGTTAAAGGCTTATCTTAAAGACAGCATTTTTTTTTTCTTTGGCACCAGGAATTGAACTCAGGACCTTGTGCTGGTCAGGCAGGTGATGTGCCGCTAAACTATATCCCTGGCCCAAAGACAGTATTTTAAGATCTACTTTAATCAATTTAGTTATCATATACAGAGAGATGGACAATTTCCTATGTTAAACATTGATACATTTTTTTCTGTAATAGAGCCAGACAGTAAGTATTTCAGATTTTGTGGGCTGTATAATCAGATTTACCAACTCTACTAGAAAACTCCATTTGTGAACACTGAAACTTGAATTTTATGTGCTCTTTTAATTTTTACTGCCATTTAAAAATATAAAGACCATTCTTAGCTCATGGACCAAGCAAAAAGAGACTGTGGAGTCAGATCTGGTCCAGAGGCCTAACCTACTTATTTAACAATGAGGATAATCTTGATACTTCACATTTCAGATGAGCCTATTTCTAGTCACTAAAGTCTCTGGTAGTATCTATAGGCCACCGCTACATAGGCTTGCAAAGGTAAAATCCCAAATAAGCATCGGACTCTAAAAATATAACTCCCTACTTCTAATCCTACTTGTTTCTTACTCCAGATTTAAATTATATGCAATAAGAAAAAAAAGGCTGTTATTTAAAACAGTATGATGAAAATGTGTCTTATAATGAACAGTTTGTAAAACTATTCTCCCAGCTTTGCAGGATTCCAAAGTATCCTGTTGATATTACATACCTTTTCTGCTGTCCAACCAAACATCAAATTCTACATTACGATAGATTTCTGGATCCAGGGATTTGAGCACTTTATAGGGGAAGAGCATCTTTGATGGATTTTCTGGAGACTAAAACAAAAATAATCAATCATGCCACAAACTTACTATCCTTAGTCTAAGTCTTCTTTCTATAAGCAAGGAAAAATTAAGGTGTTTTTCATCCTTTTAAAAAAAAGATATCTACAGTATACAGTAATAGTTGTCAAACTCAATTCATTCAAATTCATTTTTGAACACCAAAAACTTTAAGAAATGAACATATTTTCCCCTAAGAAATAACGGAAAACCAAATCATTTGTTTTGAAGCCCCAAAATTACATTCATACATTCACTTTTCCAGGGCTTTAACAAATTTCACGATTTCTTTCAACTCTGTCACAGTTCTCAGTTTTCCTCTTAGCTTCACTGCTGGTATCACTTTCTTGGGAGCCAGTTACGATATTTTACCACAATAAAGCACAAAAAAAGCACAATGTTTTAATGCACTAACACAAGTACTATGTATTATCTGGGTGAGAGCAGTGCTTAGACAGAGGTGTCACTCCTCTGGGTCTGTGCCAGGACACGACGTGTGACTTACTCTTGCCCCACACAGATTTTTTCATGTCAGAATTTTGATTGTGGCATTTTTATACAATGGAATATTATTCAGCTATAAAGAAAGACAATTTTGGGAACTTTGTAGGCAAGTGGACAAAACTGGAGTCCATACTCATAAGTGAAATAAATCAGCGATACATGTGCAGGCAACGTATTATATCACTGGTGTAAGATCCCGAGGGTGGGAATATAAACTAAAAGTCATGAAGGAAATCT